>JAPDFF010000056.1:0-138300 GCA_027569505.1 Chloridium humicola | reverse complement strand
ATTTTTTTTATCTTTTTCTTTCTCCCTCAGTGGGTGTTTTGTTTTTTTTTTTTAACTTTCTCGTGCCTGTTTCCTTTCACGGGTTGCCCTTGCTGTTTATTTTTGTGGGGGGTGTTTTTTTGTTTTTTTTTTTTTGTTTTTTTTATTTTTTTTTTTTTTGTTTTTACCCCCCCCCCCCCCCCCCCCCCCCAAAAAAAAAAAAAAAAAAAAAAAAGAAAGAAAGAAGACCAAAAGTCAGAAAGAAAAAGGAAAAAAAAAACGAGAAAACAAAAGATAAGGACGATGTCAGAAAGATAGCAAGGCGACAGAAGAAAAAGACTCACGCTGAGTTGGCTGCCCCAAGAATCCCAAACTTCAGAGCATCATCGCGCTTCTCGAGCGTTGGTGGGTTGAAGGCGCGCCAAACGCGGACAAGTTGTTCGAGAGACATGTCGTTGTTTGGGAAGTGGAGCAAGGATGTGGTGGCTTGGCAACGATCCGTCTTGAGTTTTAGGACTCAGGATGGTTTTGAGCACTCTTCTCTGGCTGAGCTTGGGACTCGGGAGGGGTACGTGGGCAATGATGAGCACGGGTACACACACATGGTTTCCATGTGAAAGTGTTGATCACGTAAGTAAAAGTTGGCGGCAGGTTTGTCTTACAAGATGCCTGTTGTTTCGCTGAATTGTTGGAGATTGCAGTGTTCCTTCAGTGAGTTCGGTGGGAGAGAAGTGGCCGGCTCTCTGACCAACCAGAGCAGAGAGAAACCGCCGAAAAGGCTTGATACACAGTACGGTGCACACAGTCTATTTATTCTCAACGGATTATTCAGCAAAATCAGCACGGGAGGTCTCTGCTCACTGATCAGCAGTGCGACTTCCCGTGTGAGACAGCCCCGTGTACTGTGCAGTTACACAGTGAGGGCTCAATTAAGCTCAACGGACGGTGGGTTCGTTTGGGATGCGACTTTCCCTTTCGACCTATCAACGCACGAAATCTCGCTCATTTGGGTAGGACAACGTCTCCACTCAGGCCAACTCCCGGTCCTCCGCCAATCACATCATATATACACCCAAACTCGCTCACTGTGTCGACTTTCCCGGACAAAGGAAGTCTGAGCACTGGAAATCCCCAGCGCGGGAAGGCACGCAGCAAATGTTTCGCCGTTGGTGACGCAGCATTGAGACAGATGAGCGTCAATTTGGATTTCTCAGCAGTGACGTTTGTTTCTTTGGATTTCTAAGCAACATGAGGTGTTCAGACCCCAGTCTGCCTTAGCGGACGAAGATCCTACGATTCCTACCAAGAACCAACAGATTTGGCTTGCAGTCCTTCTGGCTTTAATGAGGGCTGAAAGAAGTTTATTTCGACGCATGTCGGTTTCTCATTTCTTCAAGATTTTTTGTTTGCAGCTTGACTTTTGAGTCGGCAGAGAACATTTTTTATCCTGCTTTCCGCAACACCAACCTTCACCTCGATCTCGTCGGAAAATCGTCGACATGACCACGTTAGGCGAGAAAACAGCGGCCGAGGCCACCGCAGAGTCCAAGCCCTCAACTCTCGGCAATGGCGAGCTTTCCGACATCCCAAAAGATATCGGCGATGAGGGCCAGCCTGCAGCCGCCGACGAGTATCCTCACGGCCTGCGGCTCTTTCTCTTAGCTGGCGCCTCCATTATGGGCGTCTTCTTGATTTCTCTGGATCAGGCGAGCACCCCTAACCCTAACCCCCCAACTCCCTCGCTAACACATTTGGACAACACAGACGATCGTCGGAACAGCAATACCAGCCATCACTGACGAGTTCGGCGGCATCTACGATGTTTCCTGGTACGGCGCGGCCTACTTCATGACCTTCGGCGGCCTGGAGGCCGCTTGGGGCAAGGCGTTCAAGTACTTCGACCTCAAGTACACCTTTCTCTTTTCGATCTTTATCTTTGAAGTCGGCAGTCTAATCTGCGGCGTCGCGCCCAACTCTAAGGCCTTGATCATCGGTCGCGTTATTGGCGGCATCGGCGGCGCGGGCATGTCGGTTGGCGGAACCAGCATCGTCGCCTTCAGCACCGAGCCCAAGGTCCGCCCTGTGCTGATGGGCTTCATTGGGCTGACGTACGGTCTCGCTGCGGTGTTGGGGCCGCTGGTTGGGGGTGCGTTCACCGAGGGTGTGACGTGGAGGTGGTGCTTCTACATCAACTTGCCAATTGGCGGCGCCTCGGCGGCTGTCGTCTTCTTCTTCTTCCATCTTCCGAGCGCCGCCAAACCGCCAAAGGTCTCGCTAAAGGAGAAGCTATTGCAGCTAGATCCGGTGGGCATCATCTTCGCCATGGCGGCCATCATCTGCTTCATCCTCGGCCTTCAATATGCCGGGACCTCTCACGCCTGGAACAGCAAGGAAGTCATTGGTCTTCTCGTCGGATTTGGGCTCATCTGCATCGCCCTGTTTGCCTGGGAGATCTACCTCGGCGAGTACGCCATGCTGATCCCGAGGTTGTTCAAGAAACGGGCGATGTGGAGCGTCGTGCCGTACCAGTTCCTCTTCATGGGCGACCTGGTGCTCTTGATCTACTACATCCCCATCTACTTCCAAAGCATTCGGGGAGCGAGCCCTATCATGTCCGGTGTCTACAATTTGCCGCTCGTTATTGCGGTCGGCATCTTCTGCGTCGTCGGTGGCATTGTCGTCTCCAAGACGGGTCATGCGACAGCAACCATGTTTGTTGGTGCGGCAATTGCCACGGTGGGCATCGGCTTGCTGTACACTCTCGACATCGACACGTCCACAGGCAAGTGGGTCGGCTACCAACTCCTCACCGGCTCTGCCATCGCTTTTTCGGTCCAAAACGGCATGAACATTGCCCAAGCCAACGCGGTCCCTGACGACCTTGCCATGGTTGTGGCCAATGTCTACTGTACGTTAAACCTCCCCTTCTTTGCCAGTGCCTTGCCAACAACAAACTAACAACACCCCAGTCTTCCAAACCGTCGGGGCCGCATTCAGCACCTCCGCGGCGCAAGCAGCCTTCGTCAACCAACTCATTGCCAAACTCCCCTCCTCTGCACCAACTGTCAACAAGGACCTCGTCATCGCCACGGGTGCCACCCAGTTGCGGAACGTGTTTGGGCCGGAGGAGCTTCCCGGGATTATCGTTGCGTACATGCATGGTATCAAGGCTGTCTTTGCTGTTGGCATCGCTATGGCAGGTCTTGCGTGCGTCTGTACCGCCTTCATTCCCTGGAGCAGACTGCCTACCCATACGCCTGCTCCGAAAGAGGAGGGGGATGTGGCGGTGGCTGCGTAGGTTGGTGTTATGTTAAGGTGAATGGTCCCTTCGAGAACGAAGGACGAACGAGCACAAAGACAATCTTGGTGTTGGGCCTAGTCGATCCCACTTGAGCGGATTGCGGCAAAAGTGGCAGGAAAACATAGAAAGTGATACCAATTAATGAAGCGCTATTTGCATACTGGGGTATGCCACTGATACAAGTCTTAAACTCAAGCATCTTCCCCACTCCCAGCCCTATTTCCTGGCGCCAACACGACCTCGGGAGGACTACGCCCACTTCGTCTTTGGCAGCGACCCCAGGATTTGAGACCTGAAACCCATCAACCCACTCATTTGTGACAAAACAATGGCTGTGAGCTGGGAGTGAGGGTACAGTCTAACCCAAGCAAACAGCCCCCCTGAAATGAGCGCCGCCATCTTCAGGATCGCAAGAATCGGGCACCAACGCTTGACAATCAACGACTTGGTCCGCGGGCCCTACATTTTTCCGTCAGCACTGCCCGGCAAACTTTAGCAGTCAAGAAGGAAAACTCACCCGATACTCCCAATCCCTCTGGACAGGAAACAGACTTGCCCACCAAAGATACACCTGGCTCCACGGGTAGGTCATGGCGTTCCAGACCTTTCCGTTGTCGTTGCGTGTGTACCAATTGTTACACCCTGTCCACACGCGCTGGCTGAGAGCGGCTTGCATGCGGTGGGAGTAGTCTTCCTCGGCTGACCGCTTAAGTTCCGCCACGCTGGCCTCTCCTTTGAGCACTGGTTCAAGGACCCGGAGCGAGTAATTGACTGCGTTTTCGATTGCCATTACGGCCGAGGTGTGGCCGGTGACAGAGTTGGGGCCTGGAGTAAGGGTTAGTGGGAAGAATGAGGACAGGTATAAGGGGTGGGCTGACCTAAGAGGAAGAACATGTTTGGGAAGTTGCTCAAGGACGTGCAGTTGTAGGCCTCGGGCCCGCCAAAGGACTCCCAGTGCTTCTCGAGCGTCTCTCCGTTGCGGCCAATGAGCTCGACACCGCCGAGGTATTGATTGGTAACGAACCCGTTGGCAAGAACGAGGACATCCGCGTCGATGACCTTGCCGCTCTGCATGCGCACCGCTTTGGGCAGGATCTCCACCGCCTTGTCGTTTGTCAGGGTGATATTGTCGGCGTTCAGGCTCTGAAGGTAGTTGCTGTCAAAGATGCGCCGCTTGCAGCCAATCTCAAAGTCCGGGATCAGCAGATCGTGGTACTTTTTCGGCGCTGTCTTCCGCATATACTCCTCCACCTCCCTCCCCTTCCTTGCCCGGAAGTCTGCCCCCTTTTTGTCCAAAATGAACCCCTTCCAGTCCCCCTCCGTGAGGCAGTACACTAGAAACCTCTGCGCCTGCGTCAGGCCCGGAACAACCCTCAACAACGTCTTCGCAAACTCCGGTATCCGCCCATCAACCGGCGGGTATACCCAGTGCTTGCTCCGCACCACCTGGGTCAGATGCTTGGTTCGGCCCACGATATTCGGCACGATCTGCGCCGCCGTGCACCCATTCCCAAACAACACCACCCGCTTCCCATCCAAGTCCACATCCCTCCACCGCGCCGAGTGCACCACCTCCCCTTCAAACCCCTCCACCCCCGGCACATCCAACGTCCTCGGCGTCGTAAAGAGCCCCGCCCCAGAAAACAAAAACCGGCACTCATGCTCCCACTCCCTGGCCCCCTTCCCACCCTCACCAGTCACATCCCTCACCCCCAGCCTCCAAACTCCCCTCCCCTCGTCCCAAACCGCCCTATACACCTCCACCCCAAAAACCATCTTCTCCCTCAACCCATACTTATCCACCACCTGCCCCAGATACTCCCGCAACTCTCCCGCATGGGGCAGGACACGCGTCCAGTTGGGGTTGGACTCGAACGAGAAGGAGTAGAGCGCCGAGGGCACGTCGCAGGCTGCGCCGGGGTAGTCGTTCACGAGCCAGGTGCCGCCGACGGAGGAGTCGCGCGAGAAGAGAACGAGGGAGGAAGGGGAGGTGAAGGAGGACGGGTACCACCGCGCGAGGGTCGCGCCGAGGCAGATGCCGGAGAAGCCGGTGCCGATGCAGGCGAAGGTTGTGTAATTTGGGGTGGGGGGTTGGGGGGTGGTTTTGGGAGGCATGGTAGTGGTGTGTTATTGGAGTTGTTGAAGTTGGTGAGTAAAATTGGTGTTTGTGCTGGGTGGTGTGCAAGTTGGTTGGGGCGGCGGAAATGTTGGGGAATTAACGAATAGGAGAGAATGATGAGTGTCTCAATGTTGGGCAGGGAACGCTGGCTGATAAATATGTAAAAACAAAGAAATCCCAACGCCTGGGGATTCTGATATCATCCATCAAACTTGACCTCTGCAAACGTTCACAAGCATCTCGGGCCACGCCATCCCAATCAGCCCCACGACGAAAGGCAATGACGAAGCAATTCCGGGTCGACCTTCCCTCCCTCGGCACAAAGCCGCTTCTTGACGTGGGGTTTTAGCAGATTCTGGGGAAGGACACACACCAAGGGGCCTTGTTTGAGATCATTGTGCGGGGAAGGTGGCGTGGGAATGTCGGAACCATCCCGAAAGCCATATTGGGCTCGGGGTCTTTGCGGGTGTCCGACTGAGGACCTAGGGGCCATCAGGCAAGGACTTTGTTTGTGATCACTTCGGTGTTAGGACTTTGGATCCTTTTCTGCAGTCAATTTTGTTTGGCATTTCAGGGGTAAGGTGCAGATTCAAGGAAGCCGCAAGATACAAAACGCAACCCTGGTGCAAGCTCAGGCAAGTTGCTACCTATCTTCGGCAACGCAACATTATCACCACACTAAACGGATATACAGATCTCAAAACATGGACGCACCCCGCCCTCCTTCTTTCCGAGGTCAAGTGCCCTGTTGCTCTCATACGGTCTCCTTGAGCTCCCCCTTCTCATTCACCAGCTGACGGCCCTTGAAACCTGCATTGGTGTTCTTCGTCATGGTCCAGAACCAAGTCCGGAAAAGCCACTCTGGGCCGCCCTTCTACAATCGCGAGTCAGCAAAATGCCCTCCAACATCATTTGAGAGAGATTATTGTCAGGGGGACTCACCATCATGGTAATATACCTAATAATTCCCGGCAGGTAAATATTCCCACCATATCCACTGTACAGCTGATCCACCATTGTCTGGGTTACTGTCTTGACATGCAGCAGCGGCACCAAAAACTGCGGCTGCGCCGGATTGTGAGAATGGCGCAACAGCGGCGTGCGGATGTAGTTATAGACGCAGTTGGTCACGCGGACGCGCGGCGCGGTGTATCGGTGCCTCAGCTCCATGGACAGCCCGTCGGAGAAGCTCCAGATGGCCGCCTTGGTGGCGGCGTAGTCAACAATCTCAGGCGGAGCCACGAGGGCACTGGACGAGCTGATGTTGACGATATGCCCATGGTTGCGCTTGACCATCTCGCCCAAGAACTCCTTCACCAGCAGAAACGGCGCCGTCAGGTTCGTCTTGATGGTGATCTCGATGTCCGAGTACTGCCCGTCGAGGATGGTGTACCCGCGCCACAGGCCCGCGTTGTTGACCAGCACCGTCGGGTGGCCGACTTCGTTGCGCACACGGGCACACACGGCGCGGATCTGCTCTGGCTTGCTGAGATCCGCCTGGTAGTAGTGGATGTTGCGGCCTAGCATGCCCGCCTCGGGCGTCCAGCCCATCGGCGCGAAGTCGATGATGACGATCTGTGTCCGGGGGTTGCGCTCGAGCAAGTCCTTCACGATATTCTCACCAATGCCGCTGCTGGCGCCCGTCACGACGACGATCTCGCGCGACCAGTCGCTCCACTCGCCCGGGCTGGACCGCGTCCAGTTATTGCAGGCCCACTTGTTGAGGAAGTTGTGGGCGGAGATGAGGAAGCCGGTCCCGCCCAGGTAGAGGGCCACGCGGGCAATGTGGGGGAGGTTGAGCTTGGTGAGGTCGACCCCCAGAGAAGAGGCGAAGGTCAGGACTTTGCGGAGGTGCATGACAGAGGAGGGCTGTGCAAGCCAGGTGAGGGCGGCGCCCAGGGGGAGGGCAAGGCACTCGTTCAGTACCGTCTTGCGCATGAAGCGCGCGAGCGCGTCGATGTGGATGCCTCCATTCTCACGTCGGGTGGCCATGGTGGGGGTTCTTGATGTTGCTTTTCTCGGTCAAATGTTGTGGACTTAAGCTATGCAGCTGTTGACTGTAACTGCGTAAGTGGGAGGGTTGGCGATCCAGGCAACCTGCGCAAAACCCACCCACTTAAGGGGGTTGGAGATCTCTGGTCGGCATCACGAGCCAGACCACGAGAGATGAGGATGAGGCCATGGAACGCGGGGATTGTGGATGGCTTGATCTTGGGGCAGAAGGGATGCCACATTGGGTAAGGGGCATGATTTATTATCGAGAACGGGTTAACAGAGACTTTGGATCCCGGTTCAAGTGCCGGAAGCAACCCGATGCTCAGGGATCAGGGGTGGCCAACACCAGCTGAAAGCTGAATGGGGACTGTGGGGGACCAAATCGGGGCAACAGCATATCCCGAGGACGGGGTCGGCGGCTGAAGTTGACAGCGTCATGGGACATGGGGTTAAGGACAGGTCAAAAAGCGCATTGCCACCTGTTGAACCGCTAGCAGGTTGCTCCAATAGCATCGCGTCAACAAGTTCACTTTGAGATATCCGCAAGAGAGACGAACCATGGTAGGTCAACCTCGAGTCATATCTGTGCCAAATAGCTTGTGTCACTGTGTCAGTCCAACAGAACACAACGAGGAGGCTGGGACATCAACGCTTAGAACACGAAATAGGGTCGGAGCATGGCTAACAGACAAGGTAGACAGCCAAAGCAACTGTCAAACCACCAGCACTCTCCCTCTGGGAGAAGCTGAACCTGCTCTTCAAGCTGGTCGTCAAAGGTAAGTTTAAAGTTCTCACCACATCCCGCCCCCGTCTCACCCGCAGCTAACCCCCTGTCAGCACCCCCCCAAATCTTCTTCAACCTCATCCGCTGCTTCACCCTCATCACCCTCCGCGGCATCTCCTGGCAGTTCTACGCTCACTGCATGGTCCTGCGCTTTGCCCTGCACAACCTCACTCCGCGTCAGCTCCAATACATCTCCCCGCCCAGCCAGACCTCCTACACCATCTGGCTGAAGCAGCGGCACGCCCGCGCCGCGCGCGTCGCCGCCCGCAACCCGGCGGACAAGCCCTCCGCCTTCCTCACCTCGCGCCTCCGCCAGGAAGTCGACGTCCTCCCTGACGGCGCGTCGTCCATCCTCTGGATCGGCGACCGCCGCCGCGCGACCATGTTTGTGCTCTTCTTCCACGGCGGCGGCTATGTCTCGCCCGCGCTGTCCGGCCACATGGAGTGGTGCGCCAACGCGTATCTCCTAGCGTCGCCGGCGGCGCGGAGCGGGAGCGAGGCAGGCGAGGACGAGGTCGCGGTCGCGGTCTTGCAGTACACCCTCTGCCCGGACGCGCTCTACCCCACGCAGCTCAAGCAGGCGGTGGACGCGCTGGAGCGCTTGTTCGCGCTGGGCGTAATGCCCCGACAGCTGGTGATTGGGGGGGATTCGGCGGGCGGGAACTTGACTGCGCAGTTGCTGGGGCATCTGCTCCGGAAGCATCCGGCGGCGAGGGAAGTTGCGCTGGCGGAGCCGCTGGCGGGAGCGTTTATGGTCTCGCCGCTGGTGAGTGCGCGGAATGAGTGCTGGGGGAGCGTGCGCAGGAACGTGTGGACCGATATGCTGTCGGCGGGGACGACCGACTTGGTGATGAGGGCCGTTCTTGACCGCGCGGAAGGGTATAGGGCTGAGGTTCAAGCGAAGGAGGGGTGGGCGATGCCCATGGACTCGGACGATGCGGAGGGATGGTTCAGGGGGCTGGACAGGGTGGTGAAGGAGGTGTACGTCACTGCGGGTGAGCAGGAGATTCTGAGGGACCAAGGGGTTGGGTTGGCGGAAGCAATGGGTCGCGGGAACCCTGGCGTGGGGGTAAAGCTCGAGGTGGCCAAGAACGAGGCGCACGACTGGATCTTGTTGGAGGGTGAGAGCAAGATGGTGGAAGGAGATGCCACGAAGCGCATGCGGGCATGGTTCAGGGGTTTGTTTTGGCCCTGAGACACGTCGATCATCGGATATTTCCCGACACAGGGAGTGTTCGTATCCTCCTGACTCCTGTCTTATCCTGTCTCTTGAGAATTCCTGCCATATTATAACATAGCCTGGGCAGGCGATCCTTCCGCCTCTCTCCTAATCTCCACATCTTTAACTTCATGCAGTGCTGTGAGTCCGCGGAGGGTGGCAGGTTGGACCGGTTGTACGGATGTACTCTGGTTACTGGCATCTCCTTGTCTAACGTCGGAATTATCCCGCTCCAACGTCAGGAAATGTTCCACCCCCTGCTCTGATGCAGCATGCGCGATCCAGCTTCCCCGCAGCCAAGATGTCGCTTTCTTCACATGGTGGAGAAGCTGCCTCGGATGTTCCTTGATCCCCGCATTGTTCCGCTCTGCACTGACCGCCGACCCCAACTTCGATTCAGGAAGGGGGATGGGGACTGGCCAAATCTAACCTAGACGAGAGTGACAGCGAGGTTGGGGTGCAGAATCCGGGGAACTTGCGTTGCGTTGTCCCACTTCTCAATCCGACGTCCCGATAGCCACTTACAACTGGTATCGCTTCAAAAGAGAGTCCTCGCGTCCTGGGTATCGGGGCTTGTCTGAGACACTGAGCCAGACACGTCAACCAGAGCTGAGATTCGGTACTCCTAACTCCCGACACAAGTTGAGAGCCTGGTACGAGTGAGAGCATGTCGACCTCAACTGAAGTTGCGCCCCTGGCGGCGCCGGCGCCCGTCACCCTGCCCGACGCCGTCGAGTTCCTCAGCGACACCCAGTGGAAGGTGCTCATGGCCCTCATGGACACGGTCATCCCCGCCGTCCGCATCCAGGACACTCCCAAGGCCAAGAATCTCGACATCTCCGCCCTCAACCTCCCCAGCGCCCAGTACTCCGACGTGGCCATCAGACTGCGCAACGCCGTTTCCCCTCTCGACCCGTCCGCCGAGACTCTAACAGCCTACCTCGCCGAGCGACCCTCCGACAACCCCGTCTTCAGCCAAGTCCTGAAACTCATCCTCACCAACCTCCCCCCAAATAAGCAGCGCGAGCTCCGAATCCTCCTCTCCATCCTCAAGTCCGTCTCCCCTTCCACCCCCCTCCCAAGACCCTAACTAACCACCCCCCAAGCACCCGCCCCGGCAGCCTCCTCCTCACCTCCCGCCCCACCCCCCTCCCCCTCCTCCCCCTCGCAGACCGCATTAAAGTCCTCCAGGGCTGGTCCACCTCACCGCTCTGGGCCCTCAAGTCCGCCTTCAAATCCTTCACCACCCTCGGCAAGCTCGCCCACATCCGCAGCAGCGCCGCCTTCGCGCCCCTGACCGGCTTTCCTGCGGTCCCATCCGCGTGGGTATCCGGCGGCTCCTCGCACCCCTTCGAGTTCGTGCAGTTCCACCAACCTGGGGGGGCGGACAAGACCGCGCCGGTGGAGATTGCAACAGATGTGGTGATCGTTGGATCGGGGTGTGGTGCGGGCGTGGTCGCGAACAGGTTGGCGGGGGAGTTTGGCCCGGGGGTGCGCGTGTTGGTGCTTGAGAAGGGACGGCATTTTGACGCGAGCCATTTTCCGCTGTCGCAGACCACGGGGTTGGCGAGTATGTTTGAAGCGGGCGGGGTGATCGAGGCGGATGATGGGAGTATCAGCGTTATTGCGGGCGCGTGTTTGGGAGGGGGCGGGACGATCAACTGGGCGGCGTCGTTGCAGACGCAGGACTTTGTGCGAAAGGAGTGGGCGCAGGGGGGGAAGATGCCGTTCTTTGAGAGTGACGAGTTTCAGGGGTGTTTGGATCGGGTGTGGGAGAAGATGGTGGTGGATGGGGAGACGTTGACCCCGAATCATGCGAATAGGGTGTTGTTGGAGGGGGCGCAGAAGATGGGGTTTACGGCGAAGGTGGTGCCGCAGAATTGTGGGAGGAACGAGCATGATTGTGGGCATTGTACGCTCGGGTGTTGGAAGGGGGAAAAGATGGGGCCGGTGAATGGGTGGTTCCCTGAGGCGGCGAGGCAGGGGACGAAGTTTGTCGAGGGGATCAAGGTTGAGAGGGTGCTCTTTGAGGAGAAGAAGGGGAAGAAGGTGGCGAGCGGGGTAAAGGGGAAGTGGACGTCAAGGGAGGGAGAGAAGGTGGAGGTGGTGGTGAGGGCGAAGAAGGTCGTTGTCAGCTGTGGCACGCTTTGGAGCCCTGTGGTACTGATGAACAGTGGGTTGAAGGTACGTTGTATCTTGATGTTACGATGGATCACAGAGCTAACAGCCCGCAGAACCCCAACATTGGCAAGAACCTGTATCTCCATCCCACAAACTTTGTCTCGGGTGTCTTTGACGAGGATATCCGTCCGTGGGAGGGTACGCCAACCCTCTCTGCCTCTATCTGGGTTTCCCATTACTGACATGCAGCAGGCGGCTGCCTCACCTCCGTCGTCAGCGACTTCGAGAACCTGGACAAGAAAGGCCACGGCGTAAAGCTGGAGGCCATGTCCATGATGGTATGCCCCCTCCCTCTCCTTCACATCACTCCCACTAACCCCTGTCAGCCCTCCTTCTGCTTCCCTTTCACTCCCTGGCTATCCGGCGCCGAGTGGAAGCTCTTCGCAGCCAAATACCGCCACCTCAACACCTTCATCGCCATCTGCCGCGACCGCGACGCAGGGCACATCTACCGCGACCCGGTCACCAGCACCCCTCGCATCAACTACACGCCCTCCGATTTTGACCGCGCGCACAACCTGCGCGGCATACTCGAGCTGTGCCGGATTGTGTACGCCCAAGGCGCGCGCGAGATCATCCCCGGCGTGGCAGGGTTCGCGCCCTTCGTCCGCCAGGACGGCAAGGATGCGGCCAAGGAGAAGAAGGACTTTGAGAAGTGGCTCGGGAAGCTGAAGAGCCATGGGAACAAGCCGCCCTTGTCGCCGTTTGCGTCGGCGCATCAGATGGGCACGTGCAGGATGAGTGCGAAGGAGAAGCATGGAGTGGTGGATCCGAGGGGGAGGGTTTGGGGGACTGAGGGGTTGTATGTGGCGGATGCCAGTGTGTTCCCGAGTGCGAGTGGCGTGAACCCCATGGTGACGACCATGGCCATTGCGGACTGGATTGGGAAGGGGGTGGCGGAGGATTTGAGGGCGGAGGGTGTTGCTGCGAAGTTGTAAGTCTTTATGGATACCATGCATGGCTCGTTAAGATGAGTTGAGTGGGCAGAAGAGGTTTGTTTTGATATGTTTGAGCAACACAATGGGTTCTTGGCCTAATCGAGAGCAAGATCGTCCTCCACAATGTTATAGCACTAAACGCCTCGCCGTTCAAGTTGTTGACCCCCTTACCCAACCTCCTGAGATACCACCTTAAAACCAGGCCTCCCAACCACCATTTCCCTCCTTTAAGCCGCGTCGTTAAACCAGCCGGGTCCGCACTTGAGCAGACGGGTTATGCTCGTCCAGCAGGGCATGTTGTTGGGGCAATTGAGCAGGGTGCTGTCGTCCTTGTTGCAACGCTGGTGTTGGCCCCTGCCATTGTGCACGTTGCCGCCATAGGAGGTCAGGCAGACACTCCAGCCATTCTCGTAACCGCCATGGCAGCCTTCCAGCTGATTTTTCTTTGAGGAGGCGACGTGTTTGCCCTTCCAGCTGCACCCCGAGCC
Source organism: Chloridium humicola (assembly GCA_027569505.1). Taxonomy (NCBI): domain Eukaryota; kingdom Fungi; phylum Ascomycota; class Sordariomycetes; order Chaetosphaeriales; family Chaetosphaeriaceae; genus Chloridium; species Chloridium humicola. The sequence continues at coordinate 125,296 of JAPDFF010000056.1, read as the reverse complement.
CACGGCTCCCGGGTGAGACTCAAACGACTGAATTGTGTATGTCTTCGCGCCATCTTGGCACCCGATAGTGCTGCCCATGCTGGCTGCGCCCACTTTGAAGGTCGGCTTTGTCACGATGACGGCCAGATATTCGGCTGAGGCGGCGGCTGCAAGGCCGAGAGCGGCAAAGATCTTGGTGATGGCGACCATGGCTGAACAGTGTGCTGTGAACGTTCGGTTGTGGGGGGGAAGGCGGCGCTGGTTGGGTATGATCAGGGGTAATGGGAAAGTCAGAGACCGTGACAGATGGAGGAAGTCTGAGTGAGTGGAGGTTTGCGAAGATATGCTTTTTGAAGTACGGATACTCAGCCTGGCCTGCCGCCCTCTGCAGGGGGGTGAATTGGTCCTAGTCTTCTGATCAGCCCTAGTCCGCTCCTTCGGAGTCCTTCCATCCACTCTGCGGAGTGGCCAAGGCCCCATTTCTCCTTCGATGTCACACAAACCTGAAATTGCAGTCGAGAACGTGCCGGGTCTCGGGCCTGAACCAGTTAGTCAACCGTTTTGCAGCCGCGTTCAATCACCAAGTCAGGGGTCGAGAGGGGAACCACGGGCTGTGGTAATAAAAATACATGGAAGAATCTCGATCTAGCCTATTTCCATGCTTACGCCAAGTGAACGGCCCCGAAGGTCGAGAAAAGGTTCCTCTTTCAGCCTCCTCTTCCTTGCCGTGCTCCTGGTCTTCGTTGTAGACTTGAACGACACGAGGCCCGCTGGCCGCTTCCAATATTTCACGGATGGCTGGCAGCGGACGCCAGCATTTCTCTCCCCCATAAGACCGTTCCTATCGCCGGTCTTGTCCTCAAGGTCGTTCCAGTCATCCTCATCTCTAAAAGGCAGAACCGGACAGCCTCATCCCAAACCTGACTATTGCCTGCAACCACCGCAGCCCCAGCCCAACGACGGTTCTCAACGTTGACCATCCGGTCCGGCGTCATAACCCCTCACCCACGCTCACTCAGTCTCATCATCAAACCACGTTGGCCCACACTTCAACTTCCGCACCATGTTCGTCCAGCACGGCATGTTATTTGGGCAGTTCAACAGCACCGTATCGTCGCGCCTGCAGTGCTGATGGTGGCCCTTCCCGTCGTGAACCGTGCCGCCGCTTGACGAAAGGCACACGCTCCAGCCGTCCGTGTACCCCCCGTTGCAACCCTCCATGCCGTCGCCCTTGGACGACGCAACGTGCGTGCCTTTCCAGCTGCAGCCAGACCCCACGGAGCCGGGGTGGGAGTCGAATTTCTGGATGGTGTAGACTTGCTTTTCGTCGACGCATTGGACGGTGAACCCCATGTTGGCTGAGCCGGCGCGGAAGGTTGGGTTGGTCTCGATGACGGCGAGAAATTCGGCGGCTGACGCGGCGGCGGCAAGGCCAAGGGTGAGGAGCAGGTTGGTGAGGGCGACCATGGTCCCGGTTTATCTCGAAGTTGAGTCTTGATAAAGTCGGTCGATGACTTGGATAGGGAGTTGGATGTTTCTTGTGCGGTAGTGGGAAGCTCGTCAGGAAAAAAGTAAAAGCCAAAACTTCAGATGATGTTACTGTCTTGGGTATCTATCTGGTGGGCTCTTCGGTCGTTTCCCTGACGCCATTCAGCGGCTTCATCGGCTTCAAAATCATCGGTGAAGCTTCAGATCACTGATCTCGAATCCGACCCTGACGGAACCCAGTCTGCCCAGTTAAAGCGTAATTGGATTGCCGAAATTGCAAAGCTTACTCCCAAGACTGCTCTTAGCTGGATGTGGGAAGGTGGCGTGGATGTCCAATTTCTAGCGCGGCGCGCTGGGCAGGGAACGGCGTTTTCATTCCTCGCGGCCTTTTGTTCCTGTGATTTGACCCCGAGAGAGAGCGATCAGGCAGCAAAGAGACAAGAAAGTCATTTGTTCAACACTCCAGGCAGCAAAAGAATGAACTGACAAAAGAATGAACTGACAACCAAACCTGACATCAACCCCGACCCGCTTTCTCCCGAGCCCCTGAGCCCCTGAATCCATCAAAACATGTGCACCCTCGTCGACGAATGGAACATCGCCGGCAGGAAGCTCTTGTTGTCATCCATGTTTTCCACCGCCGTCCTCAAGCTCTTCGGGGTCCGCTTCAGCACCGCCATCGCCAACGTCTTGTCGAGATAATCCGCGCGCATCTCGAAGAGCTTCTCCGCCACTGCAGCCACCGTGTAGTTACCCAGCGCCTTTGCCGCGAGCTTTCCCTGCCCAAGGGCTTTGTCAAAGACACCTCCATCACCTTCCACATCCGAGTCATCATCACTCTCCTCCACCTTTTCATCACCACCCCCCTCAACTTCCGCCGCCAACTTCCCAGAGCCAGATCCCAACCCGCCAACCTTCAACCCCCCCACCCCCCTCACAACCTCCCTCGCAATCCCCACCCCATCCCTCAACCTCTCCTCCCCCTTCCTCGCCGTCTTCCGACTGTTAATATAATCCTTCAGAATATAGCACATCTTCGTCTTCTTCCGCTCCATGTACGTCTGCCACGCATTCACCAGCCCCGGCTCAGGCGTCGAGTCATGAAAGTCAATGGCCCCCGTGGCAATGCGGTGGCCATAGAAATGTCCTGGTACAGGGCCGAGCTCGAGGTGGCACAGGAACCAGTTCGCGCCGGGCGTGCCGGCGAAGCACGCGAGCACCCACTCGCCTGCGACGAGGGAGAGGGAGGGTTCTTGGATGAAGGTTATCATGCGGCTGATGAGGCGTTCCTCCGATGTATTGGTGCTGTCCGGGGTGGCAGTGGTGTCCTGGCCGGTTTCGGCAGTGGCAAAGCCCTCGACGCCCTCCTTGAAGGCCTCCTCCGCAGCTGCCTTCGTCACCGAAAGGGATTGGAGCAGGCGAGCAGCGCGTTTCTCGTTCTTGTCTCGGTCTTGCTCGCGCAGAACCTGCGCTTCGACGGACTCGATCACGTCGAGCTCCTGCTCGAGGATGTGCCGTGTACAGGCAAAGCTAGTGACGACTCGGGCGAAGCCGGTGCTGATGGAGCACCAGCCCGAGATCTTATCGTGGGGACTGACCGCCTTGGAAATTTGTCTACGCAGCTTGTCCGGGTCGACCATGGTCACGATGACGCGCTGGATGTCGAAGAGGCCTTCGATGCCAGAGTTGTTGATGATGATGGGGTTGGGGGAGATGGTATCGAGATTTTCTCCCTGAGTTGAGCGTGTCTTGAAGCCAGGACGGCCATCAGTAGGCATCTCGAACTTTACATCTTCGAGTTCTGAGGGGAGACTGTTACTGATTCTGTTGGATGTTGGGTTGGATAAGTAGTCCATCACTTGGCGGTCAACGGCCTGCCACGAAGGCTGTGCGAGATGGTCCGGGGCTTCCTCGTACGGTGGTGGCGGGCCAAACACAGATCCCATCTTTTCCGTGTTTTGAGGTGCTTCAGGAGCTTCTTCCACAACTGGGGCTTTCTCGGTGGGAAGATCAGCTTTCTTGGAGAAGCCGAAGGAGGAGGCTTTCACCCCTTTCCCGATTCCCGGGAGCCTAGGGCCCTTTTTCGTCGAGCTCTCTGGAGCTTCTGGCCCCTTCTTCCCGAACAATGGTGGCTTGATCCCGGACAGTAAAAGTGAGGATGTCGGCAGCGATGGCATGGACTGCACTGAAGGCATTGTTGGCCTCGTGAGAAGCTGAAACCCTTTTCCAGATGTGGCCGGAGACACCGCAGCTTTGGTCTGCCTTGCCTGCTTCTCCTTTGCCATTTTATCACGCTCCCTCTGGCAGTGCTCCTTGATGTACCCCACGATCTTCCCAAAGGCGCGTTGCTGAGGCTTGAGTTCTCGAAAGTTGCTGGACAGAACCAGTTGCACGATCCGCTCGATCCAGTTCAGAGGGAGGTTCTTCCTCTCCTTGTCCTTGAAGCAGTCAATTGCACTTCGGAGGGTCTGTATCACACTGTGATATGTCATTACAATATCCTCCATCTTGTCCTGAACCCGCGCAGACAACATCAAGTTGTATCGCCTGCCCCTGTCCTCCTGGTTTCCGTACGCCATGTGCGAGGAAGGGTACATTGACCTCCCGCGGATTGGACTTCCCATTTCCATGCCCGTCCAGTTAAACACAGAAATGTCGTTGCGGGTTACCACGACCTCGTCAAGCAGCCGTGCCAGGGCTTTGGCGTACCCTTCGGCAGGAAAGGTTGGGAAGCGGACGCCCAGGATACCCATCAGGGCGTACGATCTGTCGGTGGCCACTGTCGCCAACCGTTTGCCGGATACCTCCAGTACGCTCTGCGCAGAGAACCCTGTTCGAGAAGTCCCCTGTTGCCAGGCATCAAGTTGCTGGACTTGTCCGAACTCGGCCACATATTGCCGGTCTGCGAGGACAATGTCTTCGGTTTCAGCCACGAGGAGCTGGAGAAAATAGTTGATGACTTGCTGCGCAACCTCTTCTTCCACCTCCTGTTCGGTAAGGCCAGAGGGCAGAACGGAGAGGTTTGGTGCTGGGAGATGCTTCTTGAGCTGAGCCAAGAATACACTTTTACTGGTATCCTCGCCATCAGCGCGTGCCGTATCTGCCGCAGCAAGGTAGACTGCTCTTGTTATCTCGGAGGTTGCCGTCTTTAAAGAGAGGTTGGTCGGGATTCGGACTCCAAGTGCCTCGAGAAGGGCGATGAAGAGCTGAGCGGTTTCGACTCTGGCCACTTCACCCTCCGCAATAGAGTCCTTTTTGGTTTCCCCTGACACTGATGTTTTGCGCCTGTCGATGTGCCTCCGGCCTTGTTCCAGCTTGTCCAAAGCTTCATGGTCATACTCGTCGAGAACCTTCTCAAGCCTTGCAATATCCGGAAGGGCCCGAGCTCCAGGGGTTGATGATCCGTAGTTGTTCCCAGCAACGCCGCGAGTGTACAGCGCCAGGAAAGGTATGAGATAGTAAAAGTACCCCAAACTTTCTACTGGCCGACTCAGGGGCTCCCAGCTGGAGTTGACGTAGAAGGTTGCTTTGCTCATGACCAGCTCTTGCAGTGTCCAGGCTCTCGTTGACCATTCAGGTCCAGAGCCCCCGATGCTGTCAAACCTAGCGATGTTAGGCTCCGATCTCCCCAGGTTAGACAAAGCTCCTTGAGTCCCCCTCTCGCACTCAAAGCGGTGCCAGTCTTCCAACGCATCGGCTTCACAGAACCGAGTATCTAGCTGCACGAGGGTATACTCGGCACTGGCGTACCAGTCACCCATCAGTGACAGCGACTCGGAGAGCTCCCCCCCGTTGGTCTTGTCGATGCAGCATGTGTCCGTCCACAGGTAACACTTCTCGCGGTGCTGGAAGAGCTTGTTTTTGAAGATCCTGTCGGCCTCCTGAATAGACCGATCAAGCTTGATAGCAGATTTCCATCGCTGCAGGCGGCAGACTAGCTCGTCGAGGGCATCTCGGAGGTGGGCGTGATGCTGAAAATACTTGATATCCTCCTGGATCCTCTGGTACTCGCTCTGCGCTAACTGAAGGCGTGCTTTTGCTGCTGAAACCTCTTCTTGGATATTTGCTACCACCTCCCCTCCCACACTGGTGTTGGACTGGCGAGTAGGGGTCTCTCTTGTGCCATCAGCTGAACCAAGGTGATCCCTCATCTTCTCCTCAACTTGATCATGCATCTGGTTGATCAGGTGGCTGAAGACCTTGTGCTCCATCTCCGCTAGCCGAAGCTTCGATCTGGTTCCGTCTTCGTTGTCCCGGGCCCGTCCAAGTTCATCCTCAGCGGCTCGGACGTCAACGCGACGCTTCATGAGTATGCCGATGTTCACCTCTTCTGTAAATCCTTCGATGAAATACAACTCTCTGATAAAGGCCTCCTGTTCCTCAATGTCAAGTTTGCTTTGATCCAGCACCAGCTGCACGTCGCTCTTCCTGCCGAGCCCACCAGCCACACTTCCTCCTCTTCTTGCCTCCCTCGCACGCTCCAGCTCCTTCTTCCGAGCGTTTTTGATGTACCCAAGCGTAAGCTCAACACCCTTCCACCGATGCGAGAGCATACAATATTGTCCACGAGAGCCGATTGCTGGGAACTCGACAATATTTAGCGTCTCAATGTCGAACATGCGGTAAGGGAGTTGTGTTGGAGGCGAATCAGCACTCCCGAGGAACTCGACATCTCTCAAGCCGGAAGCGGTCGCATGGTCTCGGTCTGGGACAAAGGTGGGTTTGAACCAGGGAACGAACCACAGATTCAGGAGAGCCCGGAGCTTTTCGGGGCTTTCACCGAAGTCCTTGAAGGTTTTTGCGAGAGTCTCTGGTGTCAGTTCGACGAGATCGAGCATTTTGCTGACGGCGGTGGCTTGCGCCTTGGCTATGGCGTCGCTTTGCATCTTGACGGGTGGTGTCTGAGGAGGAAGTGGTCAAACTTGATTGTTGAGCAGGAAGTCTGGCAAAAAACTTGTATCCTAGTGAAGGAGTGAGCTGAAGATGTTTGTTGAAGAACTGGGAAATCGTGGGTTTACCCTGTCACTGCGCAGCTCCTGCTCTCAAATGAGTCAAATCCCTTCACTGGAAACTGGAACGACGGGTGATGAGTTGAACAATTGGCTCAAACGCTGTCACCCCTCCAGCCCAATGAATCTTAGCTTGGTCGAGGACTGTCAAAGATTCGGTCTCTCTTCCCGAACAATGAAGTAAGGGACGAATAAGCTGGCTTGTCTTCCACTCGGTTGCGTTACATCTGGCGTATTACAGACGACGATCTCAGCTTTGGGGTGTCCTGCCCAGCCAGTCATGGGGTTATCCCCTCCTCCAAGATCCCGTTCAGCTGGCATCGAGCAAGCCTCGGACCAATATGCTTCCGGTTAGCTGCTGAGAGATGCATTGTCTTGATGCCCGATGCTTGGAGTTTCACAATCATCAATGGTGTTGTTGATCTCCGCGGTCTAAGCGACTGGTGATCGTGGAAATGGACATCCCACTACGACTTGTGTGTTTGACACACCGTCCCAGGCTCATCTCCAAGGGCCGCATCTGCAGTACCGCCGCCTCTTCCCTATTACCAACCTTGTTGGCTTCAGGCCTCGACTTTTGATATTTTGCATCCTGCGATGGCTTCCTACCACCGAGTACTTCAGGTCCATGGCCGATCTGTTAAGCAAAAGAGCATCGAATGTGATTAGTAGGAGGCGGCTTTTTCTAGCTAGTCGGGAATTGTAACTCACAGTGCACAGTGACATCCATCCCTGGGATATCCTCATCAACGGCGAGCGATGGGCGGGCAAGATCAGGCTAGTCGGTTTTGTCGACTCTTTCTATCTGATCTGTTACTCGGGAGACTCTCGGTTCGAGCATGGGATTGTGGTGTACAGTCAGTTTCAGATCGGCCCCCTCTGGATCTGGAGCTGACGTCGAGCAGAGGACGACGACGCGATCCGGAGCACGCTGCAAAAGGCCGATGTCAACGCGGCGGACGTCAATCTCCGAGCTGTCAACAAGGACAAGGCTGACCAGCCCACAAACCCAGGTTCGTACCGGTTCCGACTAATCTACCACGATGTTAGCAATTGACACGTTCCAGAACCGCCAAAATATTTCCACTTCGAAACCGAAAAGGGCGGGCTCGACTACCACATCACCAGCCTCGGCCATCCCATCAGCCTGAAGACAGAGTATCCGGCGTCCTTCCTCCGAAAGTACGAGATCAAGCTGCGCAAAGGCAGGGATTCTGTCATGAAGAGTAAGCTTATGCCTGCCTGTCCCACACAAAGCAAGTTCCCAAACCACTAAACCTCCCTCCAACAAAGAGCGGATCCGGCGAGGTGTCAGCCAACACGATCTCTTCGACCTGATGCATGACGCCCTCCGCGCAGGCATCATCACCCACGCTGAGTTGATCGGGATGATCGTGGGTAAGACGTATGGTGGTACGGCGCTGGACGACATGGCCTCGAAGTACCTCGACGGGCTCGCTGGCGGGAGAGGGTCAAAAAACCTGTCGTTGTCGGGTGAGAAGGCATAGAAAGTCTTGGAGAGGAAGTAGTGGAGAGTCTTTAGCAACGGCGAGTAGGAGGGTCCATGGAGGAAGACTTAACGAGAAGATTTGTCTATGCTCGTGGGGTAAAACCACCCACAGAAAGCTCCTAGCCTTTTTTTATCTTCCGTACAATGCAGTACATGTGTGCTCCGAAGCAATTCATCCAGCCAGACAGGCCCTGCGAACAAGACAGCAAGGCCATCCATCAGCTCATAACGCAGGGCCCCGAAGCCCTTTCTTCCCTCCCAGAAAAAGACGCCATCGCTATGCCATAACCCGCTTCTCCCCATCCATCAAGCATGGGCCTAATATTGTCCCAACCCCCTGCATCTCCGAGTGATACTCTGCATCACACAGCCAGCACAGCCAAAACCAACAGCACCAATGCCACCCAGTGATAAACCCTCCCAACAACCCCCAAAACCCGACCCATCCACCGCACAACCCTCACCACCACTCTACCCCTACCATCATCAACCCCATCATAATAACCACCCCCACCCTCATCACCAGCATCAACCCCGGAACTCCGCTACTGCCCCGGACGCAAATCGCACACGTCAAACTCGAGGGTCTTCGACTCATAAACGTGACCCTGCGGGTGTCCGGCCTCAACATAGAGGTTATCAACCGTATGCTGGTGGAAAGTTTCGCTGCGCTGGCACGAGAGGATGTGCGGCAGGCCGGGGGGGTTGGTCAGGCGGAAGATGCCGAATCTGCACCCACAACACCAGTCAGTAAGCCAATTCATATTGTGGGGATGGGGTGGGGGTTGGGGGACGTACGAAGGCTCATGCCTCGGCGCGCACACAATCGCAATACTCTCGGGCATCATGACCTGATACCCCGCCTGGGTGTGCAGGTCGCGGGAGCTCATGAAGCAGGTCTGGGTAGGGTGGGTGTGGATCCAGCCGATGACGATGAGGTCGTTTTCGATGCAGAAGTCGAGCATGACGGATTCGTTCTCTGTCTCGCACGTGTCAGAGGTACATTTCTGCTCGGGGATGACGAGGTGCGAGATGAAGAGCGCGTTGTTCACGGTGGTGCCGCACAGCATGCCGCACATCTCGAGGCCCTTGCGGGTGTTTTCTGATGCGATGTTGAGAAACTTTTGGCGGAGGGCGCTGGGGAGGAAGACGGGGCGGATGGGGTCGCCGTTTTCGAGGTAGGCGGCGGGGCGGAAGGTGACACGCTTATGCTTGGGGGGCTCGGCCGGGGTCTTTGGTGGGAGGAGGGGCGCGTTGTTTTGGGCGGAGCTGTATATCGAGGAAGAATAGGAGGGTAGGAACTCCTTGTCTGGCGGTGGTGGGGGCTGAATTGCGGCGGATCGGTCGTGATACGCTTCCTTCTCGGGCCGAGGCGGTGGTCGAGTTGGAGATGACCGATCGAGATACGGCTCCTTTTCTGGGCGAGGCGGTGCTCTCACGGGTGATAGGGGGCGAAACTCTTTAGGCGGTCGAGGGGGTTGTGATCTTGGCCCTTCGGGTCGGTCTCTTGAAGACGGACGTTCGTACGGCAGCGGTGATGATTTGTTGATGGACGGGTAGTAGTACGTCGCTGGGCGAACAGAGTCGTCGTACCAATCGCGGCCTTTCTGGTAGTCGCCTGAGCAATCGAGCTGGCGCCTGGTCGCCTCCATTTGCCTTCGGAGCTCATCGTCATCCATAAACTGTGGGACGGTCCTCCTCTCAGGCTCTGGGTTCCGGTGTCTCCAATCTCCTCCGCCTCTTCGCCTCTGCTCCTCCTCTTCTGTTATCCCGGCAGCCCCCCTTCGCCTGCGCATCTCCTTCTTGGCCAAGTCCACCGCGAGGTCTTGGTGATCGTCCACATCCAGAATATTAGCCGGCGAGACGTAACTCCACGACAAGGCGGGGTCCTTCGCGGCATGTTTGGCGTAAGACGACGACTGCTTGAGGCGCGAATCCCTCGCTGAGTCCTCCTCGGCCGCCGAGATCTTCCGCCACTGATCATATGTCTCTTCGATCTCGGGCCTGAGGGTTTCGAGAACCTCTAGCACTCGGGGGATGCGCTTCTGGAGCGGCTTAATCGCTCTTCTCGACTCCGGGTCTTTCGCTTCGGGGTGTTTCGCGAGGTACTCGAGAACGAGGACTGAGTATCGGAAGAGGACGAGATAGGCCTGGGGAACATTCCCTTCGCGCAGATAGACCTGACCCTGTGGGTGGTGGATGCGTCAGCGGGAGCATGGTGCCAGGGCAGGCAAGGGACGAACGAACCTCATGGTGGATGGTCTCGGCGGCGCGGGCCCAGTACTTGAAGCCGATGCGGGGGTTCCAATCGAACTGCCCCGCCTTGTCGGTGAGCTCCTTTGCGCTCATGGGCCGGTTGCCCAGGGTCAAATCGGTCGTGTTCATCGCGGCTGTCTTCGCGGGGTATCGGCGGGCGACGAGCGATTGTCAAGGAGATTGTTCAGGACTGGGAGCAGTGACGCAATTAACTGCGCTGAACCGCCATAAGCTACCGCGCCGTGTTCGTGATGTGTCTCTGGGACATAGTCGCCACAGAAGTCAAAGGTGGTTGCCTAGGAGCTCAAAGGAACTTGTTCCAGGCCAACGGAAAATTGGTGACGGAGGCGCCAACAACTGCCTGTTCACAGGCCGCGTACTGCAGTAACACCCCGCCATCGAACACACCACAGCGACGGCACATTGGGACGAGCTGCGGGGCAACCCTACGCACGGACCATTAGACCCTGGATTTATGCCAAGCACCTTCGGCTTGGCAGGGAACTTCGAGAATCATCCCAGCTTCCCGCCTGTTCATGATGCAGAAGCGGAAGTGACCCCGAAATGCGAAAGACCAGAAATGCAGTCCACGTCCCATTCCCCAGTCTTGGTGTCAACCTGACCACCGCCGTGCTGCCACTCCCGCACCCCCGTATCCGCACCGGACGAGAAAGGGGTAATAATGGGATGACGGAGTGGCCCTGGTTCTGCCACATGCGACATTTTCTGACCGCTTGCCATGTTCCCGTCCATGTTCCCGATGACACGAATCTCGCCTCAGAGGATGCCCTTGCTCCCGCTACCAGACATAGTAACGCTTGTCCAGAAGCCCGGGATCGTAATTTGTTAGGGTCTCGTCCCCGTCGGGATGAATCGGTAATGGCATCGTCCCTTGCCCTGGTCTTGGGACACCACAAACCACGCCCTGCCACGAGGCGGCCCGTTGCCGAGCTGGGGGATGGTGTTGAGACCACGGGGCGGTCAGGGGTTGACCGCAAATTTCGGGAGGTTTGTCCCATGTTGATGGGCATCGGGCCGTTGTGCGTGTTCCCTCCATATATGCTGGTGTGATCCAGCCCTGTGGTGAATCTCCATCCATCTCTTCATTGATTCCTCTAACTGCCTCCTGCCAAACTGTCTTCCACTCCACCACCCCCAACCCAAACAATCATGGCCACTTTCAACGACTCCTCCGCCCGCCCGGCAACCCTCCAATGCCAGGGTAACCTCCTCCCTCTCACCCACCCTTCCCCCATCACTCCCGTCACTAACCCCCCCCCCACCTCTTCAGAAAGCATCTCCGCCGCCATATCCTTGATCACACTCACCCGCGACCACCCCTCCATCCCATCCGACACCTGCCTCTTCACCCTCCTCACCCAATGCTTCACCAAAATTCAATCCATCTTCGCCCTCGACGACTACTACGGCGTGCTCTCCTCCGCCTCCACACTCGAGCGCATCCTGACCGCCATCTTCGACACCGCCTCCCTCGGCTTCGTCACCGAGAAATCAGTCCGCATCCTCGCAGGTCTCGACGACCACGATAAGACCTGCCTGTACGTGCAGGCGGTGGCCGGGATGGTGCTCGTCTTCCGCCGGTTGCGCGGTGCCGGCCCCGTGGTGTCGGCCAATCTGCTGGCGAGGGAGCTGCAGTTGTTTGCGGAAAGTGAGCAGCGCGGAAGGGTGCTGGAGAAGATTGGGCATAGCGCGCTGTTGAGTCATTGTCATAGTAGGGAGGGTATGGTAGAGTTTGTGGTCAAGGCGATGGATGAGAGTAGGGAGATGAGGCATCATGCGGAGACGCTGCCGCTGCCGGATGGGACGGATCTTTTGAATGATAGTGTGCAGTGGGTTAGTGATCGGCCGTGCAAGAATATGGGTCTGCCTTGGGGGTTCACGATTATGGCGCTGAACTGAAAAGGGGGAGGTGGAGGAAGTGAAGGTGATAGAGCGGTAGATGTGACATGAAGCATTGGTATTTTGGGTAGAACGGTAGATGGCGTTGGGTATCTTGGGGTAATTGATAATGTGTCAAATCACGCTTGTCCAGTTTCTGAGGGGTACTTGTTGAAGCGACATCATGCCTTGACAGCCTGGCCAGCCGCAGCCTGGGCGCTGGTCTGGAGCTGGATGATCTCGTTCTTCTTCTTCTCCATCTTGCCCTGGCTCTCCTTGATGTGTCCCTCCAACCGGGTGCTGTGACAGGTCAGCCTCATCCCGTAAGTGGGAGCATCACACTCACATCTCCTTGTTGATGAACTCTAACCGGCCATTGACCGTGCTCTCTGCATCCCTCTGGTCCTGTTTGAGAAGGATAGGGCCGATGAGCTTGTAGATGGTCTCGCCCTCCTTGAGCTTCCCGAATTCCTGGAACCTCTCAGTCAGGACACACATTGCCAGTTAGCTTGGTGTCAGGGGTCACACCTCTTGAACACCAAGATTCTCCTGCCTCTGAGCCTCAAGCTTTTGCCTGGACTGAACAGTATCCTGGAGATCTGGAAAGTTGTGTCAGTAACGCTCGAGCAAAAAAGCCAGGGGTAAGCATCCAGCACAGTACCTTGTTGCAGCTTGGTGTAGTCCTCAGATAGGGCTTGGAGCTTGGCCTGGAGGTCCGCCATTTTAGCCACACTTCAAATGGCTGATGAATTGGGTTGTCAAGCGACTGATCTGGGATGACGCGTCTCAAAATCAAGCTTTGCCCAGCTCCGGTCCGTTTTAGGCAGGCGTCTCGCGGTTTACTTGGCTGAGGTGTTGAGGGGAGCTCCGCAGTCGATTTTCTGGGAGCCTGAAGTGGGCTATTAGTGCGGAGCGTAAGATTCCACACAAATCCTTAACAGGCAGAGCCCACCCCGCCAGCCAAACAGTGGCGTCAGCCCCGCGCTCCCGCTTCCTGGGCAACCACGATCCTTGGTCGTCGAACCGCTTCCTGAAGCAACCTCACCACCACCACTCTCGCCGGCGCACCCACCCAAGCCCAGGCAATCCAAACAACCCACTCCAGCCACGAACGCGGCGGAACTCGGCGACGCTTATTCTTCTGCCTGGCCATTGCGACGACACCCACCCCACGCCGAATTTCCCTACCGTCCGCCGCCCCTCAAAACCAAGTTCCCAACCCAAACAACACCACCACTCCCACCCACACCCCAACACATCCAACATCCACCAAACCAAACTCGCCCACCATGTCCAACACCGACTTCCTCGACCGGGCAATCAAACAGGTCCGACTAGCCATCGACGCCGACAACGCGGCACAATACGACAAGGCCTACCAGCTCTACTACCAATCCCTCGAGCTCTTCATGCTCGCGCTCAAATGGGAAAAGAACCCGAAATCCAAAGAAATGATCCGCGCCAAGACGGGCGAGTACATGGACCGCGCGGAGAAGCTCAAAGCGCACCTCTCGGACAGCGAGGCCAAGCGCAAGAAGCCCGGGATGGTGGGGGCCAACGGGACGTCGACGGCGGGGACGGGGAAGGGGAAGGAGGCTGGGGAGGATGGGGGGGAGGTACTGGATGAGGATAGTAAGAAGTTGAGGAGCGCGTTGGCCGGGGCGATTTTGCAGGAGAGGCCGAATGTGAGCTGGGATGATGTCGCGGGTTTGGAGGGGGCCAAGGAGGCGCTGAAGGAGGCGGTGTTGTTGCCGATTAAGTTTCCGCATCTGTTTCAGGGGAAGAGGCAGCCATGGAAGGGGATTTTGCTGTATGGCCCGCCGGGGACGGGAAAGAGTTATTTGGCGAAGGCGGTGGCGACTGAGGCGAACAGTACGTTTTTTAGCGTGAGCAGTTCGGACTTGGTGAGCAAGTGGATGGGTGAGAGTGAGAGGTAAGCTGGTTCTAATTCCCTGGATCTTGATGTTGAGATGCTGACAAATTTCTTTCCAGGCTAGTCCGCCAACTCTTCGCCATGGCGCGCGAAAACAAGCCCTCTATCATCTTCATCGACGAGATCGACGCTTTGTGCGGCCCCCGCGGCGAGGGCGAGTCGGAAGCCTCGCGGCGAATCAAGACAGAAATGCTCGTGCAGATGGACGGCGTGGGCAAGGACAGCAAGGGCGTGCTGATCCTGGGCGCGACCAACATCCCGTGGCAGCTGGACGCGGCCATCCGCCGGCGCTTCCAGCGGCGCGTGCATATCAGCCTGCCCGACCTGGCCGCGCGCACCACCATGTTCAAGCTGGCCGTCGGCGACACCAACACGGCACTCAAGAGCGAGGATTTCCGCGAGCTGGCCAAGGCGTCTGAGGGATACTCCGGGTCGGATGTTAGTATTGTGGTGCAGGATGCGCTGATGCAGCCTGTGCGGAAGATTCAGCAGGCGACGCATTTCAAGAAGGTATGCCCACGCAGTTTTGTGTGTCTCTCCGGCTATTGATGTACTAACTGTGGGTAGGTAACGGTCGACGGTGAGGAGAAGCTCACTCCATGCTCACCAGGCGACCCGGACGCGATCGAGATGACATGGGAGAAGGTGGCGTCGGAACAGCTGCTTGAGCCTCTCGTCGAGAAGAAGGACTTCATTAGGGCCATCAAGGCTAGCAGGCCAACGGTGTCCAGTTCCGATCTGACGAGGAACGAGGAGTGGACTAAGGAGTTCGGTAGCGAGGGCGCATGAGCGAGCGGTGTGCGCGGCAATATTGGGAGCATTGAGGAGGAGGATATCGTTCGGAGGACATTTTCGATTGGCGTTGGCGTTTTGAGACCAACTGGCTCAGCATATGGCATGGTTAGGAGCTTCGGGGTTCTCGTGTAAATTGACGTTCACAGCTATGGCGGGTTACTTGGCCTCCTTCTTGAATGCACGCATATGAAACAAGTTCCTACAAGGACCAAACAGGCAGATTTTACTGTTTCCATTCCATGCTCTGGTATGATACATCCCACTGGAGAAGAAGGCGTCTAGACACACAACCCGAACTCCGTTTGCCCAACCCCAAGACCCACACACAAACTCCAAGAAAGCAGAGCGAAGACCAACCAAGAGAAAAAGAAAGATCCCAACCAACATAGCAAGCACTAGATGTGACCGGCTACTCGGCGGCCACCGACTTTCTCTTCTTCTTCTTCTTCTTCTCGCCGTCGGCATCCGCCATCTCGACGTCCTCAGCGCCGACGCTCTTCCGCTTCTTGTCCTTCTTTTCCTTCTTCTCCTTCTTGTCCTTCTTCTCCTTCTTCTCCTTGGCCGGCGCGGGGTGGTCGATCATCTCCTCGTCAATGTCCATGTCGTCGCCGTCCTCGAGCACGGCCTTGATAGCCTTGTCCATGGCGTCGATGTTCTTCATCGGCTTGGTGCCCTTGGCGTACCACTCAAGGCGCTGCTCGAGCTGGTCGCGCATGACCTCACCAAAGCGCTTGGTGGGCTTCTCGGAGAAGTTGTCGATACGGCTGGCAATGGAGCACTTGTTGGCGAGGTAACGCGAGATGCGGCCCTTAACCTTGGGGCCGGCACGGCCAATGAAGGAGCTCTGGTACAGAAGACCATACTTGGGAGTGGCACCCTTGGTCTTGAGAGCACGGAACAGGGCCTTCTCGGCGCCGAGAATCTGGAGGGTCGAGGCAGGGTACTTGGCGAGGTTGGTCAGGGAGCCGGCGTGGGAGATCAGGCGCGCGGCGACGGGGGTGCCGAGGATGACCTGCAGGTTGGGGGCGACGTCGCCCATCTTCTTGTCGAGCGACTCGGCGAGGATGCGGCGGTAGTCGGCCATCTTGGACACGTTGGAGGCGAGGTCCTTGACCATGGCCAAATCAGTCTCGCTGATGTCCTGACCCATGGAGACCTTGGCGGCCTGGACAATGGCCTGGGCCTTGTCCTGGTCCTGGTTGATGATGTTGGCAAGATCGTCAACGCTCTCGTCGTTGAGAGTGGTCTTGTTGCCAATGGCAATGACGAGCTTGGCGTAGGTGCCGTTGTCGGACACGATACGGATGAGCTCGGGGAAGTGCCAGCCATACCACTCCCTCACGCGCATGGCGCCCTGGTTGATACCCTTGTCGAGCGCATCAAGGGTGGCAATGCCCTGGATAATGTGGTTATCGTTCTTGTGGACGCTGAACTTGACCTTGGCGCGGGAGTAGGCGTGGCCGAGACCGAGCTGGGCGCGGTTGATGTCGCCCTCCTGCAAGCCCTTGAGCAGCTTGCCGGCGTGAAGGCGGATGCCACGGAGGAGCGCAGCAACGACCTCGGAGGTGTCGGCGGACTCGCACTGGACGCCGGGGAACGTCGAGCTGATCTCACCGGCTATCCTCTTGTCGACGACGCCCAGCACGATCTTGCTCTTCTTTCCGCTGGTCTGCGGCAGGTTGAGTTCGAGGGTGTTCTTAAGGTGGTCGGGCATGATACCCTCGGAGACGAGGTTGATGGCTTCCAAACCGTGGGCGGCAGAACTGGAAGGCGCGTTAGTCGACGGGACTGTGATGGGAGGCACGCGCATGGCAGTGGTGGCCGGGCGTTGTTCCGCAACTTACGTCCAAGGGTTGAAGCTGCGAAGCTGAACCATCTTGCCAAACTTGTCGAGGCTCTTCATCGCATCCTTGACCTCGGGCAATTCCAGACCGACGGTGTCGGCCTGGTGGACAACCTCGAACAGAGAGAAGCCGACGGCGCTCTCGAAGAGCAGGTAATTGACCACCACCATTTTGACCGGCTGCGAAATCGATTACTTGGAAGGCGGTAGGGTGTATCCGGGGTGTTGGCGGCAAGTCGACCTTGCGCAATTCGTGATGGCCTCCGGTGTCGATAACGCGGGTTGACGCTTCCTCAATAATTTTTCCCGACTTTGAAGTTTTCGAAATTTTTGCGGCGAGTTAGCTTGCGCACTGGCCATGTGGGGTGCTGAAATCTTGGCGGGGCCCACTCTGCATGGAAATGAATGCCCATCTGTCGCCAGCTGTCTTGTGTGTGCCAGCTGGCATTCACTTTTCTCCAACTTTCCCCTCATCTCCTTCGACTGGCTCCAAATTCCAAAATGGAATGGACAAACACATCCCTCCCATCGGGCCATCCTCCCGTCCCGCTCCTCGGCATCCAACCAACGAGGTCTGGGACCGTTGTCTCAGCCCTACCACTCGTTTCCCTGCTCCATCACGATGGCGGGGCCCAATGACAACGTCTCGATCTCCAGTCGTACTCTGCCCAGTTGACGCGATCCTCCTTGTCCCATTCTTCTCCTTGTCCCTTGCAGCTCATCAGTCGAGAAGGGGCCGTCAGGGTAGCTAGCGTTCCTGAGCGTCCTTGGGTACATCCCCCGTGGATTTGATCTGCTGTCTTGCTCTCGTTTGAGAGACAAAATGTTCCGAGAAGCTGACATCGATCTGGCCTGAAGTGTCTGCCGACTTCTCAGTGTTTCCGAAGGAACGGGCCTGGATGAAGCTGACGGAACCCAAGACATCGAAATTCTGGGTACGGCGTCGGGAAATACCCCAGACCAGGGCCTCGGGATGACTCGAAGCATGGAAAAGGAGTCTTCTGCTCCCAGGAGTCATCATCACCAAGCGACAGGTTGGGAAGAGGCAGCGTGGGATGCTGCTGTAATTGGGTTGTCCCTGAAACAAGTATTCTCGTCCAATCAGCAAACCAAGAGACCCTCGGATCGCGTTCCAGCTGTTCGGCACCTTTCCCCTCCCGTCCGTCAGCCGTTCCGCGATAGGCAAAGCCAATCTCAACCCCTAACAGTTGTGCGCAGCTGCGATGAACGACCCTTGACGACCCCTTCAGCCTTGTGGACACCACCATGGCGACGTCATATAACGGCCGCGGACAATGTCCAATATGGCTGCCTCTCGCAGTTGCGGACCTTTCTTTAGGAGACACGTAACGTCCCGACAGCGCCCATGGTGACACCAGGACCTTCAACTCTCGACCCCTCGCCCGGCACTTGCGGCAGTTCGACCATAAAATCCTCCTTGCACCCCGGTTCTTGGCCAGATAACCTGTCCTGGCAAGCCATCAACTTCACCTCTTCCCTGCCATCGCCTGTCCTCCTCGGTTGTCAACATGGACCCGCGGAATCCCGACGATTCCCTGAGGAATACCAGAACCTCAACCCACAACAAATCGGGACAGAGCTTCGAAGGGCCTGAGCCTCTTCTTTCTGCTCCGACGCGGAATCCCTTGTCTGACGCCAAACATTCGATCGATACTGCCCCTCAGGGTGACCCAGCCGTGGGGGATGAGCTGTTCATGGGTTCGAGGGTCTCGTTTGCCTCGACCAGCAGAGACTCGGTGACTCCCAGTATCTTCTCTGTGAGGGCATCGACAGCCTCGACACGGTTCTCAATGCCCCAATCTCTGTTCGAATCACCAATCTCAGCCACCAGTCCGACGTATCATGAGCATCGCAAAAACAGCTTTCCCTCCGAGCATCGCTATTGGTGCACCTTCTGCGAGGCTACGTTTGAGACGAAAGTGGACTGGAAGCTCCATGAGCTTGAGTCTCACGATAGGGGAGAACAGCACCGCTGTACCAGCTGCCTGGAAGTGTTTCCCGGCGCCGCTCTTCTGTCTGCGCATCTTCAGCGACAGCATGGCAACAAGAGCGCCTCAAGCGCTGTACCTCCTGGCCCCTCGGCCGGCATCCGAAGTGCATGGGGCTGTGGGTTTTGCGCCGCTTTTATCACTTCTCGGAACGACTACCTGGAGCATGTCGGCCGACATTACGATGAGGGGAAAGATAAGGCCGAATGGCAGCACACCCGGGTGATCGAGGGGTTGCTCCATCAGCCCCTGGTTGCAGCAGCTTGGACGGGTTTGGTCAGCAGAGAAGAACGAGCCCGGGGTTCAAAGCTGCGGTTTCTGTGGGACTCCGGGGCGACCGGTCGATCTGCAGATGACAATGAGCCTCAGTCTTTGCAGGATATGCTCGAGTTCTTTGCAACCGGAGAGAGGACGCCTGACGACTTGGCATCAGCAGCCTACGCCAGCGCTCAGATCAGGCTTGAGGGCAACGTGAGCGATTTGGTCAGCAAACTTTACCTACGAAACCCCGAGGCCAAGTCAGGGCGCCCTCCTCAGAATACCATCCAGCCTGTCCCCCGACAGTATTCAGCTTTCTCTGAAGTGGACGATGTTGTTTCGCTCATTGCCCCACTCCCCGTCTCGTTGCGGTTCTCTCCGGCTTCTTTGCAGCCAGCAGATCCAGTTCCGGCCCTCGTTCATCCGGCCTTGTCGGTGCTCCCACCGCACCTGGCATCCAGAGTCGAGAAACCGGTATCCAACGCCATAGCTGCCCCCAGCAGCGACATCGTGGCCCCAGTGCTACCCAAGAGGCCCCTCAACTACTGTCCACTGGAACTCAACCGCCCCACCCCTTTGCAACCCCTTAAACAGGGTGCCCTCCGCCGCATTGATAGCACCCGCAATCTCGGAAAGGCCAGTCATGGTGGCGCAGACTTTAGGGCGCATGAACAGGGCACAACGCCGAGGTTACCGTTCCTCCGCAACCCTTCGCCCTCAATTCCTCAGTCACTGGAGTCCCAGCCACGCCCTCGGGGTCCGTCGGCAGAGCATCGGTCAGGGATCATTGGAAAGGGGCCCTTGCTATCGACAATTGACACAGGTTCCTCGGTCCGGCCTCACGCAAGCTCAAGCACGCTATCGGCTTGGACCCCGGATGGCTCACAGGGATTTCGCGACAGCACTGGGGAAACGTTGTCTGATGATAGTCTCTCGGAACCTGACTCTGGGCTTGGCCTCGGTGATGGCTCTGCGGTAACGAAGGCATGGAACGCTGGCTTGAAGCGGACGGTCGATGATGGCATGGGGAGGCTCTGGGCTCGGTACAACAATGAATGGGACGCGCTGATCCGCCAGTGCGTGGGCGGAAGAAGCGGTGATACCCCTCAGTCGCGAGATACGTCTGGACGCGTGCGCAAAACTGCCCCACGGCAACATCCAGGTAAAGGGCTTCGTCCAAGTGGACGGTGGTTCAATGAGGAGGAAGAGGACGACGAAGAGGGTGAGGGACCACGTCCGCCATCTTCCCAGTCCAGACGCAGCCCTGGGTCAGTCAAGAGGTTCGCATGCCCTTTCCGCAAGCACGACCCACACACCTACAACATCAATGACCACGAAGTGTGTGCCATCCGGTCGTGGTCAACCATCTCCAGGCTAAAGTATGTCCCCACCATCGCTTGTGCTTTAGACAGGACTGACCTCAACCAGGGAGCACCTCTACCGACGACACTACAAGACGCACTGCCCGAGATGCAAGCGGACTTTCACTGATGCAAAGGGGCTGGCCGATCACGAAATGTCACTGGGAGGCTGCGAGGTGTTGGACATTAGCCCCCCAAGTGACATCACCTCCTATCAGGAGAAGCAGCTGAAGTCGAGGAAGCACACTACGCGGCGGCAGACGGACGAAGAGAAGTGGAGGGACATCTACCGGCTTCTCTTTCCCAATCAGGAGATCCCATCGCCTTGTAAGTGCATTATCAACCGCCCTCCGTGAGCCTGGCATGGGACACTTTGCTAACACCACACCAGACGCCGAGGTAGCAGAGGACTTGGCACCCCCATTCTCTGAGTCCCACACGAGTCTCAACTTCCAACACTTCCTCCTCAACGAGATGCCCGGTCTCTTCACCAGAACAGCCGAAGAGCATGTCGGAAGGCACTTGCAAGCCCAAGGTGGACTGGCGATGGAAGCTATCCCGCGGGTCCTCGAAGATGCACTGCAGAAAGCCTTCCGGATGTGGGAAGCAAGAGGCAGCGAGCTCCCCACCCGCGAAGCATCGGTAGCCTCCATGAGCTTCCTCCCCGACACACCCAGCACGATGGGGTACAGCTTCAGCCAGCCCACCGCCTATCACGCCCCGCAAGTCACAGCTGGACTCGAGCACAGCTTCACAACCGGAGACTTTGACAACAGCGGCGCAAGCTTTGTTACTGCCGTTCCACATACCTCCCTCCCACACACATCCCTCCCGCACACTACTCTTTCACACACGTCCCACGATGATTCGGGATTTGTCGAGGAGCATTTCTTCACGTCTGGCCCTCCTGTCGACTTCAACACTTTTGCACCTCAATTTGAGAGAGCGCCGTGGGAAGTTGGGCTTGGGATGATGGGCAACGGTGGACGGTTGGAGACGGATGGTAATGTGGGAGGGCATTATCGGGGGTTTCAGCATGGGTAACAGCATAGCCAGTTGGACACAGGCGGTCGCCTGATGGGCTAATCTTCTTAGTATGTGGTTGGGGGTCTGTTGTTTCCGTTGCCGCTGGCAGCAACGAGTAATTAGTGCTCAAGTGAGAAAGCGCCGGGAAATATAGTTCGCCCCTCTTCCTCCCTCAGTTTCCGTCACCTGGGTCTCGTCGAAGTACCATGCACAAGCTCCCTTGAGACAAATGATACGCAAAACCCTTCTTCCCCGCAACGCATCCTTTACAGGACTGCGGTAAAACACTGAAACTATATGATTGCCAATAAAGAGACGTCACCTCACAACGATCGAGTCACGAGCAAACTCTGAAACCCGATAGTTGTTTAGCTCACTTGCCCCAACCAACCACCCTTTATACCATGCCAGCCACCACATTTACTCCCACCTAGAGAAAACACCTCTTCAAAAGCCTATTAGTATACTCCCAAAGCAACGACGCATCATGAGCCTGAAACCCCGCCCCCGTCCACAACGTATTTCTATGACCATTCAGCTTCTGTAACCTCTGATAAAACCCCCGATTGATAACCGAGACAGGGATAGTCATGCCAAACGGGCTGTGTGACGCAAATAGAACAATCTCAAGATTCTTTGAGTTGCTGCCAGGTTTGAACAATTCCGGTGAGGTTTCGTATAACCGGTCGAGACTCTCTCTCACACTGTCCTGGACCTGGGAGTTGGGTAAGGGATGGGGGCTGCCGTATTTCAGGTTGAGTGTATCTGGTATCCCCGTAGGAGTAATTTTGTAGATGGCTGGTAATTTGGGGAGGTTGTGAGGGGTTTAAGGGGTGAGGTTTGTGAAATACTGGTTTTTGGGGAAACTTGAGTTGCGGATGAGAAGGGTTTATCATGAGTTGTATTGGAACTGGTTGAGGAGATGGGTCTCAATATCGTCCAGGTTCAGACAGGCGAGGTTGGAAAGGGTGAAGGGGGGGGAGGGTGGTGAGGAGTTTCTTGGCTTTTATCAGAATGTTCTGTCCCGAGGTGGTTCGGGTGCGAAGTTGAATGCCGTTGTTCTTGGGATTTCGTGTTGACGACACCACGGTGCTGCCGAGGAGAAGGTCACTTGCAAGCTCAACTTCGGCCCGTCTGTACAATTCGCTGTTGTTGACCCCGTCTGGGACGAAGAAAGCGGTAGCAAAACCCTGAAGGGCGGTTGCACCGAAGTTTTTTATTACATAGAGTCGGCGCGAGGTCTCCGAAGCCCTGGCACAGCTTTGAAGCCAAAAGGACGAGGGGGCCAAGTTCGTATTTGTTCACGAACTCGCCAAACGGAAGAGCGAAGTCCTCCGGAAGAGGAAGGGGCAAGTCAAAGCCTCTGTCGAGGAAGGGATATCGAGCAAGCTGGGCGGCACATCTACCGAATGCCTCAGTTGGATTCTGCGGAGAGAAGTTGACGCGCTTGCCAGAGACAAAGTCGACGAAGACATCGGCAGCCGGCGGCGGGGGATCGAACTTGGTCAACGAGATGCCGAAACGGCCGAAATATTCGCGCGCGATGGGCGAGTCCCGGATCACCGCCAGCTCAGCCTCCGTCTCAACTCCGGATATTGGATCTTGGAATGTGAGGGTATGGCCACCGAGTCGACGCTCTTGCTCTAGTAGAACGACTGTCCTTCCAGCATCGCGTAGCCGGTCGGCAGAGAAAGTGCCAGTTGCGCCACCGCCGACAACGCAGACATCGCGAACAATCGTCTTCTCCTCGTGCTTCTCGGCGGTCGTAGAGAGCCATCTTGGACAGCACCACAAGAGTGGTCTCCTCCACCTAGCGAGACGGCATTGCCTTGTCAGCAAGCCCATTTTGCTCTCGCAAATAAACCGTCCAGTGCTGGGTATGTCTCGTCAAGACCTGATGTTGAGTTGTTGGTCAAGGTGGGGTTTTCAGTGAAATGATGCAGTTGGCGACGAAAATAAACCACCAGGGTTAGGGTCTCTTCTCGATTCTCTTTCGACCCGACGTTTTCTGTCAACTTCATGGCTCCACATCAATCGAAAAGGGTAACCGGCTCGTCAACGCTTTCAGTCGGAGTACGCTAGACTTCTTTCGGCGCATTCAACATCTCGGAAGCACTTCTTATTGGCTGCAATCGGAACCGAGCACGTGGTGGTCCGATGCAAAGACCTCCACTTGAACCCTGGAATCGCAAACGGTTGAAGAATCGAACATTTTTGCTATGATTTCCCGAAGAAGACCTTCGACAAGCACCAACGTCAGCAATCGCTCAGCCATTCTGCCAAGCTGCCAAGATACTCCCGTCAGTGCCATGCCAGGCGGCATGAAGCCAGCGAACCCAATAAATTACAACCAGAACCAGGAAAGAATTGCGATCCCAGAACCCAACACCGATCGCAGTTGCGGGCCTGGGCATTGAAAGATCGCGCTGACCAGGGGCTGAGAATAGGCTAGCGTCCTTGGCTGACGCGATCCTGGATCTTCCTCATTTCTTCAAATCCAATGTTTCCCCTCCACCTCCCGTCGCGGCATCGTCTGAAGATGTTCACTTTCGTCGTTTCCTGAGCTGCGCGGCTCTCTTCGCCGTCATACCTTCCTTGTAATCACGCATTTTCGTCGCTGCCGTGCCCCTGGCCGTCCGACCACGCAATGAGCGCCGCAGGTAGGACGAACCCCTGAGTCGCACCACATCCTCCACATCCACAACCCAACCACAACTCAAATCCCACGACATCCCATCCCACTAACACCGGCCCCCTCTCTAGAACCCAGCCTCTGGGCGCGCGCCACCAACCGCAAAGTCGGCTATGTCGACCCCAACTGGCCCTTCCCCGGCGGGCCCAACGACGCGCCCGTCATCATCTACGGCTACACGCCCTCCTTCGCGCTCGCCTGTCTGGCGACCGTCCTTTTCGGCCTCTACTTCGTCGTGCACCTCTTCCAAGTCATCCGCCACCGCACCGCCTACTTCAGCACCTTCCCCATCGGCCTCCTCTTCGAGATCATCGGCTACATCGCCCGCTGCATGTCCGCCAAGGTCAACCCCTACAACCTGATCTACTTCATCCTGCAGTACTTCTTCATCGTCACCGCGCCCGTGTTCCTCGCTGCAGGCATCTACGCCATCCTCTCCGCGCTAATCCACCGCCTCGGCCGCGCCCACAGCCTGCTCCCGCCTAAGATGGTCCTCTGGTTCTTCATCACCAGCGACGCCATCGCGACGGTGGCACAAATCGCCGGCGCCGCCCTCATCGGCGTGAAGCAGAAGCGCCGCGAGGATCCCTCCGTCGCGAATAACATCCTCCTGGGCGGGCTGTCGTACCAGGTGTTCTCGATCGGCATGTTTATCATCCTGACGAGCGTGTTTATCTGGCGCGCCCGCGCGCAGGTCAAGGCCAGCGGGCTGACAATGTTTATTGCGAGCTTCTTTGCCGCGACGCTGTTGGTGTATTTGCGTACGGTGTTCAGGTTGGCGGAGACGGCGGAGGGGTTAGGTGGGGATTTGAGCACGCATGAGGTGTACTTTGGGACGTTGGAGTTTATGCCTGTGGCGTTGGCGGTGCCGTTGTTGGCGATTTGGCATCCGGGGAGGTGTGTTGGGAGTAAGATTTCGGCGCCGAAGGAGGATACGATGAGCGCGATTGAGTTGAGCTCGAGGGGGTGATGGGTATGGCGAGGTCTTGGATTTGTTTTGGAAATATGGAGGTAATGGAGGAGGGAGATCAGTGGTATCTACTGGTGTCATGCAGCGTGGTTTTTTGCTTACAATAAATCGTTATTAGACGAACGACGACATCTCGAATGATATTTCCAAGGCTTCCCCTATCCAAAATTTCACACCCCTCCCCCTCCCCCCTTCCTACGGCCTCCCAATCCCCACCCCCTCCAAACCCCTCACCATCCTCTCCATATCCTCCCATCCCGTCCACGTCCTCCCATCCGGCCCCACACCCTCTAACTCCTCCACAATATTTTCCACCTCCTCTCCCAACCTCCCTAGCGCAATCCTCACCGGACACTCCTCCTCTGCATTGCAATAATATGCTTGGTCATCTCTCGCTTTAGTAATGCCCCACGCTATTTCAGCAATGGACACCCCCTTGAACGGGCGCAACACACCGGCACGGCAAAGAGCTGGGTAGTAGTCGGCTGCTGGTGAGGTGTGGGTGCAGCGCTTGCTCTGGTGTAGGTTGTAGGTTTCTGTGCCAGCAAGGCGCTGGCACATGTACCAGCTGCTGGCGGGAGGCTCTGGGTCGCAGCAGATGTGGTTTGCTTCATGCCAGGGTAGCTTGAAGGGCTGGTGACATCGGATTGCTGCGTCAATCTCGCTGTGTCGCTCCCGAAGTCTGGTCATCATGGTGTCTGGGAGGTGGCTATGGTTAGCAAGGGGGTTGAGACGGTTAATTAGCTGTGCGGGCGATGGTTTCGTCGTCTGTCGTGGCTCCATCGTCGGTCGTGGCTCCATCGTCGATGAACGACTCGAAAGAACACGAGATATGTCTCTCTTGGCAGTGGGCTTCCTTACGCTTAATGCGCTTCTTGAGACGCTTGGGGATAAAGGTAAATTGGTCCTCAGTCGGGAACAGCGACGCGAGGTCTGTGAGTGTTGCGTTGATCATCAGCTGAATGGAGATGAATGAGACATCCTCCCCGGACTGAAGAAGGAACGCCGCGAGAAGCAGGTATGAAAGGATGTAAATGTTGTTGGTCTGGCCTAGGGTGCGGAAGACCGGCGACAGCAACGGGGCGAGCGCGCGCCCGCAGATGTACTTGTCGCTATGAAGGGCGACAGCGGCGATGGCCCACGGATCCATGTCTTCGTGCACGTCGCTGTGTTGACCATGGAGCAGCGATAGCATGACACCCATCGCAACAGGATTGTCGTCGCGTAGGATGATGGTCGGGCAGTTTCCCTGGCGTGTTTCGACTCCCTCCTTGAAATCGGACTGCAGTAAGGCGCGGAAACAGGGTGACGCGGAGCCCAAGATTGTGGAGGAGACCTTGAACTCGGTTCTTTTCGTCGTAATAGGGTCGTTGATAGCCAGGATGGCGTCTGGGCGAGGATGGAGTTGCATCTTATTAGGATGACGATCGTTGTCTCTATAACTGAGAGGGGATAAAATTGCTGACGGTAAGGGTAGTATGAAAAAAGCGTGATCGACTTGAGGAAGAGAAGAGAAGAGAAGTTGAAACTTGTTTTTGGAGAGTGATTTTTTATAAAGACTGGTGAGAAAAACGAGTCGGTTCGGTGACCCGCGAGGAGTGATAGTTGGGATCAAGAACGGAGGAAGAATGAACACACCAGTCGAGCTCCAGCAGCCCTCACGGTGGCCGGCCTTCAGAAACATGAATTGAACATGTTACCAGTCCGTTTATCAGAACCTGTGGCTGGCGCCAGGGAAGAAGTACTACTAACAACTTGGCGGAGAGTAGCTCCGGACTGACGTGGTCGTCTGCTCATCTCGATATATAGTCCGCTTGTCTTCCTTGTTTTGAAGACTTTTTCCATAGCACCTGGCGCGCTTTTTAGTTCTTTTGTATCTCTTGCCTGGGCACTATTGTGGATGCCCAGGAAGTTATACTTCACCTCAGAGGCTCAGATTCATTAAACTCGCCACCTATTTGGCTTGTTTGGGTTACTCACCGAACTATGACAACATTTGTCGACACGGGCAGGTTCCGGTACAACTTCAACATAGTCAAACTTCGCCCTGGTCACTCATATGTTTCTCCATGTTTGCTTGACACTTTGACTCATAATCAATCATTGGAACGAAGCAGCACTATCATGTATTGAGTGGTGGGATTTCTATTCTGAAATTGATCGGAGATACCCCTCGCATCGAGGGTCATGAATAGTACACAGACATGTGCCTACATCTTTAGTGTTCCTTCTCTTCCACTTCCTTGGCTCAGTCTATCGCATGTCCCCTCGTCGATTCACCACGTCACAGGCAGCTTCTCAATGCCCACATCGCGATGGAGGGGCGAGTACTGAATCTCGGAAATTGGCTGGGCAATCTTGAGGTCGGGGAGCTTCTTGTAGAGATGCGCTAGACCAAACACAGTCAGCTATTGTCCTGCTACTGTACACAAACACTTGGGGAGACAGGAGCAAACTTACAAAAGACGGTCTTCAGCTCAGTCTTGGCCAAATGCTCCGCGATGCAGCGGTGCTCGCCATAGCCAAAGCCAAGCGGATCCTCCTTGGGCCACTTGCGGTGCATGTCAAATTTGTCCGGGTTCTCAAAGATGTCCTCGTCGCGGTTGGCCGACTGGTTGGAGGCGATGATGCCTTGGTGGGCCTTGATGAGCTGTGGGAGACATGTCAGCCGGTTGTCGTTGTCCAAGTGTCAGAGATTCTCTGTACCTTGCCGCCTATCTCAACATCCTCCTTGGTTGTCCGCTTGATGGCCATCGCCGAAGCAGTGTGGAAGCGGCACAGCTCTTCCACAAAGGGGCCTGCCCACTTGGCTGGGTCGGCCTTGAGCTCGGCGAGCTGGTCGGGATGCTGAGCCAGAGTTACAACGCCCTACAGTCATGTTAGCAAACCGTGACCACACCCATGGTTTCCCACTCTTGACTCACCAGCGCAATCATGTTCACCATGGTGGCATTGCCAGCAACGAGAAGCAAGAACGCCATTTGCACAGCATCCGCCTTCTCAAGGTTGCCCTTGTGCACCTGCTCCGTCACCAGCTGGCTGATCAAGTCCTTCTTGGGCTCCTTCATGCGTTTCTCAACGAGCTCGTCGAGGTAGCGGAGAAGTCCCCTAATACCATGTCAGCCCTTATTCTAGTTATCCATGCTCCAAAAATCTTACTCGGCCGCGGAAGATGCCTCACGAGCTGTGGAGCTGCCGTTGGTGCGGACCGCGTTCTGGTGCGTCAGGAACTCGAGGTCTTCGAAGGGCACGCCGAGGATGGTGTAGATGATCTGCTCATGTCAGTTTCTTTAACCTTCCGGTGTTGCGGGGAATCGTACATAAGACGGTACTGGGAGAGCAAACGACTCAACCAGATCAACCGGCCCCTTGGAGAACCCCTTCGACTCCATCTTGTCCAGCAGGTCCCTGACCGTGTTGTCGATGTAAGGCTGCATCGACTTGATGTTTTCGGGTGTGAACCACGACTCGACCATGCCCCTGTGCTTCATATGCTCCGGCGGATCCTCGTCGACAAAGGTCGGCCGCTGCTTCGCCGCGGCCTTGCCGCCATCGCTGAACTCGGGGAAGCCGGGTCTCCTGCGCTCCTACATCCATCGCATCAAAGTCAGCCTTTCTATTCAGTCTTGAGCGCAAGCACAAATCCATTCCAAACCCCCTTCACCTTCCCATTTTCCCATCTCTTCTCCAGCTTTCCACCCCTTCCACCTCTCCCAGACTCAACACACCCCTACCCCCAGGCTTCCCTTTGATCCAATCAATCCACCCCCCAACAACCACAGACGTACCTTCGACAACCTCAGATCCGTCGCAACCTGGCATACATCCTTGTACTTCGTCACCAGCCACGCCGTCGACCCATCATACAGCTTGACCTGCGAAACCGGGTCTGTCTTGCGGAGTCGTGCAAACTCGGCTGGAGGTTCCAGCCCTGAGGCACGCTTGAAGGGAAACGAGGGGATTTCCGCGGGGGAGCCCATTTTGCGGGTTGTGGTGAAGCTGCGGGTTGTGGCGAGGAGGGATGAGGTGGTGGTCTTGCGAGCTGCTGTGCGCGGGAGGTACATTGTTGTGTGTTGGGGGCTGTGGTTGGGTTTGGGGGGGGATGGAGGGGGTTTATATGGATGTTGATGGAGGATGGAGGAGGGTGGTTAGTTTCCTTGTGGTGACTTACTGAGCATGGTGCAGGAGGAGGTTCGCGGTCGGTTTGGAGCTATGGGACGTCAGTGCATCGTCAGTGATGGTTGGGTTCGCATGTGCGAGTCTGGGATGCGAGGCCATGGCTCCGAGCGCTCCCTGCTTTTTTGTGCAAACCGCGTCACGTCACGGGCCCATAGCGGTCACTGGATGGAGATCAGATGGGATGGATCTGTCCGATGTTGCCGCGCTTCCGCGGAACTGTGGACGGGCCGAGGACTTCCCTTTCCCTGGAAGTCACAGGAAGTTTTGTTCGCTTCCTCAACGGTTGTATCTAGTGGAACTTAGGAGGAGCTCCAATTGTCCAATCGGTCTTTTTTTATGTTGATTGCCGACCTTGTCATTCGCTAGGCGAGGTTGTGGTGACGGATCCAGAAGCTTGTTTTGTGTGGGGGTCAGGGAAGTGGTCTGACCCCCCCGCCGCTCATGCAGGGGAAACAAGGTCGTATTCGAAAAGGGCTCCATCTCGTAAACGGCATTTCCCAAACGACTGCGGCGTGCTGAGCTCAGCAGTTTCTACTTCTCCGAGAGGTAGTCCTGATCAAGACTAGACTCCGCCGAGTCCAATGTACAGGAATGCAATGCAATGCAACCTCGGTCCAGTGATGACCTTTGGACAACGGCAGTTCAGTTGTGAACAACCAACCTAAACATTGATAAACACTGTTCCAATTGTACAGTTGGTAATTGGAGGATAATGAGCAGATGAAAGTTTACAGCATCTATAAAGTTAGATGTGCACTTCTTGTGGTGTTTCAATGACTCCAGTTCTCGGCTTGACGCATTTGCCGGTTTTGACTAGCTGGTCTTGCACACCACAGACTTCCTCTTTACAAACACATGTGACTCACATTGCCCCGGAAACTACGAGAAAATGTTTCAATATATTTTGCCCATATCGCCAACACCAACCTCACTCAACTCCCGAATTCCCCCTGGATTACCCTTAACAAACACAACCAACAAATCCACCAATCTTCCAACTCAATAGCAAAAGCTACACCAACCTCTCCATTATTCTCCCATTACAGTCCAACACCTCACTACCCAACAACGTCCCATCCACCGAACGTCTAGGCCTTCCCTCCCCCAGTCCCCCGGACTCCCCCCTCCTTGCCCCGCAAAACCAAGCTCAATCCCATTTTCCCGCTCTGCATGCTTCCAGGCGTAGTGAAACAGAACTAGGATTCTCTACCGCCAAGCTTGGTCATGACTAAGACCTCATGCAGAGGGTAGACCGCAAGACCTGAAAGGGCAGGACTTGTTAATGCGTGTAACATCATTGGCTAGACCATGAAGCAGATTTTGCGCGTGGTGGTCGATGGGTCGTTGAAAACCGGCTGGACAAATGGGATCATGGGGTTTGGGCTTCTGGAAGGAGAGGTGTGCCGATGGAGGTGAGTATATTTGAGGGATGCAGACAAGGTACAGCTGTAACCCCGTCTTTCATTCTATTAACTTGGATTTCTAGCAGTTTAGAACCCATTATCTCTCCCTGAAGGTTACGGTGCCTCATTAACAGGAGGGTTATGGGTGTAATCAGAGCACTGGGACAAGAACGGACGAGAAGGGACTGGTTGCGTGTTGTGCCGGCCGGCCACAAGTTCTAATATATTAAGATGCTGCCATCCATATTTATCATGGTCATAATCCAAACCCAATTACCAAGCCATCGTAAAGGAGCGACGAGAAAAGAAGCCAAATACGCTTCATGATCCATCCATGCTAGTATCCAAAAGCCCAAGCCATGTCATCAATCTCGTTCAAGGTCCGATGCGTCCATCTCCCAAGAACCAATTAAAAAACCCCGCTTAGTAGGAAGCGACGCAGAAGGGAATGCCGTTGAGGTACTCGCAGTGGGAGCGCTCGGGGCAGTTGCCGACGAACTGCAGCACGTTCTGGGTGTCGCAGACCTGGATTGCGTAGGCGCCGAAGCACTGGTACTGGCCGGCATTCTCGCACTTCTCGCCGGGGCTGGGACCGCGGCCGTTGCGGGCCTCGACCTTGACGGTGTCGGTGCAGAAGGGCAGCTCGTAGCCGCCCATGTCGAGGTTCTTGCACGCCGTGTCCTTGGGGCAGTCGCCGACGAGCTCCCACTCGTTGGCGACGTTGCAGATCTCGATGCCGGTGTTGGGGTGGGTGCAGCGGTAGGTGCCGAATGTGCAGGTCTCGTGGTCGGTGCGCTTCTCGGAGGGAGCAGCGAGGGCCGAGGCGGCGAAGAAGAGGGCGGCGGTGATGAGCTGCATTTTGAATGTTGGTGGGACTTGTTTTTGAAGAAAGAAAAGAGTTTGATGTATTGAAAGTTGGTTTGCTTGTTGAGTGTGTTGACGTTGTGATGATGATGAGAAGAAGACTGGACAGAGGTGAACTTCAAGGCATCTTATACCTGAGATTCGGAGATCCTCCTCCCTCAGATCTCGGAACCAGGCATAACCATCACGGGATCCCCTCTCGTGAAGGGACGAGAACCATCATGGCGATGCTTTGGTCCGTGTGTGCCATGTGGACTGCGCCCGGAGAGGCGTTGAATCCCACCATCCCGTGACTGGCAAAGGATACGAAAGAGCCAGCATCCTGAATGTCCCGAATTGGGCGGAAACACGACGTTCCCTTGAGTTACACGAGCGATCAGCTGCAAGAGGGCGGGATCGACATGGCAGTGTCCTCGTTGGAGAGACTGTGGTTACAAAGTATTACCCTCCTGCACCATTGGTCTGTCTTCAGCTGTCTACGTAATGACAACATCTCTCAGCCCTATCACAACAAGTTCCCCGAGACTCAAGCCGCGAAGCCTTGAGGGGAAAATTCTTGACACGAACACACTGACAGCAAGAACCGGCTCAGTTTGCAGATGTCAGCCCGCGGAAGCGGTTGAATACGAGCAAGGCTGGAGTTTTATTTTTAGCATTCCTTCCTCTTGGCTCCCAGCCCGAGTCTTCGGGAACGGGAAATCACCAGACCCGGCCCACCCTCCCGCTTCCGTGGCTGACTGAGATGGCGGGGGCGGAGTGTTTGGCTTGTCATCTGCCGTGGCCAATGGGGTTGTGGGAGTTGCTCTGCCCGATCCATGCTGACTCGATGTCGATCGCCGCTGAGGAGAACGTGGACAAATTTTTGCGCAGCAGCTCACAACTCCTTCAGGGGACGGGGGTTTGAGGTTCTGAGATCAAGACTCGGAAGTCCACGATACAAAGAGCGGGATAGTCAACTTGAGAGTCTTAGGGTCCCCAAATCTAGTGGACGATTCGGATCATGACCGGGATTCCTCTGTTGATATCACCCAACCATAGAACTAAAAGCTAAAAGTCTTTCCAACCGTTGAACAGTGTCTCGGGCACGGCCTAGACATGCGGTTGTCCCGAATTCTCTCCGAATCCAGGATCAGCCACAGCCGGCCTTCCCCAGATTTTCTGCCCTGGCCAACCAGAAGTGCAGATCTTTTTTTGGTTTGCCTCCAAAGTTTGGAGGAAGAGGCGAAGCCAAACTGCAAGCCGGGCTTTGACAGAAAAGACCAGTCAGCCGCAGAAAAATTATCAGAGACACTTCATCCCCCAAATACTGTGTCGTCCGAATCAATGGTAAGCCTGGTGTTGGGGATCCGCGTAAGCATCAGCAGTGATTTTTGGAACACAGGCTGTACTCCTTCTCATGATTTGTCTCAAAGTAAAAGCCCGGAACTGGGAAGATGCATTGGCTCTTGATGGAAAAGCAATCATGTCCCTGTTGTTGACCACTGAGGAAACCTATCCTTTTTGATGCAATGGACTCGGTATTTTACATTAGATGTGTTATTATCACAACTTGATCCTCTTCTCTTTCCCTAGAAGAAGTTTATCAAGGTCTGTTTGAAGTCCGGGAATGTTGAGACAACTGTCACATGAGCTATCCGGTGTCTTGTTGTAAACTGGGGTATCCTGCTCGTTGTATTCACGGACTTTAGTTGGTGATATGGACAGCAGTTCCGGGATGGCAAGGAGCAAAGTGCATTGAATGTAAAGGCTACAAGCCTTTAAGAGAGCATCTCAGACATTTGATTGTTCGATCTATCCAACTTCATGTCTCAATGAGGCTCATGGCTGACGTCAACCCTTAGTCGTCGTAAGCATGACCTCCTCACGAAGAACGATCACGCACATCGTTGGCCCGTCTCTTCTCTCGAAATTCCTCCATGAACTCAAGCCCGGCCTCAAGTCTCCGGTCCACATATCCCAGCCCATACTTCTCCGGGTTCATGCAGATCGGACAATTCGCCACCAGCCCGTCGCTTCTATTCGGCCCAGGTTGATGTTCCCTCGCATCGAAGTACGGGTCTCCGTCGTCGTCTTCGTACCATACATCTCCCTCGGCGTCTATCTTGCCGCGGTAACCGGCGAGCTGGAGGGCGTTGCACAAAGCACGGACGATTAGGAAAGTGGACATCTGGTGTCTGCCGAGTTCGGTGGAGATGTTCTCGTAAAATAGCGTCGTATTGTCGAAGGGGACGTCCTCCCGGCCATTGTCAGTCCAATGGAATCCGCCGGAATACAAGGCGGAATCTCTCTGATCCTGAGAGAGTTCTGCTGCTCTTCTCAGATACAGAGGGGTTGTAAGTTTGGAGAGTCTCCGGGTCGCCTCCATCATGATGGCCCTGAGTGTAGCTCAGCTCGCCCACCTCTTCAGTTGTGTCCATCGGTTGCGTGTTTCTGATTCTGATGCCGGACTTGCAATGCAGTGGTTTGCCTGCCATCGATTTGTGTCTTTCGATTATTCCTCTGGCCGACCAGGTCACGCAGTGATTCTCGCTCCATGTACGGGCTTCATGCACGACACTGTCTCTGCACTTATCCGCATTTGGAAACAGAATCCGAAGCCCCCAAGGATTCCCGGGGTGAGTAGGGTCCATGTGAAGAAGAATATGGAAGAGAATGCCTTCGACCTCCTGAAACCTCCATGCAAAATGCTCACCAAGCAAGACGATGGGCCGTATCATCCACCAGTTCAACTGTGTTCTAATCATTTTGCGGTAGGGAGAGACGTCCCATGAACATAGGAGAAGACAATGCATCAGTGAACTCCGTTGTCTCCATTGGAGGAGGGACGGGTGACGATCAACATAGTAGTAATCGTCCAGCTTTGAAGACCAAGCGCCCAGTGACAGTAACTCCCCATGGCTAAAAAGAATGCGAGGGGTTCAATGTGCCCATTCTCGGCGGCGAACTTAAGTGGTAATCTGAGGGCAAATGAAGGGGGTCGTACATCCATGGTATTGAGGGCTAGCATGATGTAGTTCAGGCAGCCTGTACTGCTTGCTGCGGATAATAGATTCAGCTCGATGTATTGTAGTTTTCGGGTTTTGGGAAACCTGCGGTGCCAGTTCCAATCCCAATCTCCTTCAGTGCGCAGAAGGCTGTCTGCGGCTTTGAGATGTTCTTTGTTATCATGAGGGGAATACTTGTCAGTCAATTGCTCATGCGGTAGATCCGCGCCAGCATGTAGCAGTATCCGGGCAGATTTCAGGTCAAAATCATGGAGCAGGTTGTTGACTGGGGGTCTATCACAACAAAGAGCCCTTGATCAATTATCAGCATGAAGGACCGCAAAAACACCATGGGGGCCAGGCAGTTTGTTGAACGCGTCATACTTACGGTTTTTGATCTGAGTTCGGATTACAACAAGCATTCAGGAAGTACCGTAGGAGGGCCGCAGTCTTGCGTTTCCGAAGAGGACTAGAAACCTGAAATGACCAATTCCAGGTCGCAAACTAGAGTGTTCAGATAACTAGCCGGTAATCCGCTTTGCTGTGGCATTTTCACAAAGCTCGTCTGGGAAGGCCACACTGACAAAGATTAAGCCACCTAGGTCGGAAGTATCATTGATGCTTGCGGCACCGCTTTCCATCAAGTGCTTGACCTGATCAAGGTCACGGTTCGCACATGCGAGAAAAATTTCTGAATCGGGGTGTATCATGTTGCTTGACCGTACCCCAACTAGCATTGTTGGGGACAGCCAGGCATTCGTCCGGATCTGAATTCTGAATTCGAATTCGGCGATTTTTGGACCCAAGAGGTTGAACCAAGTTCGAACTTTTGTCCTGATGATTTTCCGGTGCTGTTTTGACTGTGTCTCAACAACTGCACCGATGCCCGGGCTTGCACACCTGCGAGCTCTCAACAAGGGCTGGTTGTCACCAAAAGTCCAAGTTTGTCGGGCCAAGACCTTATTGAACTGTTCAGACAGGTTATTCTTTTCAGTATCGAGCATACTGCTTTCCGTATTTAAGCTTAAGGGACGCTGTGTAATGGTCTTCTCGTGTGACAAGTGACCGTTTTGACACGCAAGCGAGGGGGCTCGCCAATAGTTCGTGCCTGTGCCATATCAGTAGCAGAAAGGGCCCCCTGGAGAGACTATGCCCGCAATTTCCTTACCGTCCCACCATATAGGGTTTGCTGAAGAATCTGCATTGTTCCTGTGGTCTCATGGGACTTCTGGAGAAAAGCGTGCCGAGTGACCTGGAGCGATTGAAGCTGGCTCTGCAGGACCATCGACGTCCAGTCAAACAAACAATCAGCTATGATATGTTCGAGGCAAAAAGTAAGAAATAGTTAAAAGCAGTCTAGCCCATACCTCAGCAATCTTTTCGCGGGTATTGTCGTGCTCTTCGGACGCGGTTTGTATGTAGGATTGTACTTGAAACGAGACAGTCTCCAGAGCCGGAATCATGGTTGTTTGGCTGGCAATAATTGCACGCATTGATGCCTGGTTCAACGTCAGAAGGCGACTGCATGTGTAACGGAAGCCTGATTCATTGCCAGTGGTATCTCTCTGGTCGAATGAATGGGAATCAAACAGGACTTACGCCTGGACAACCTGAATGCATGTGCTCAAGTCATCTTCCGCTTCCGCAACCCCTTTAAGAATGCCAAAGGCCCTCGACTTGTCTAAGAGAGCCCACCGCATTCTGGTGCCAAGGACCGGTGGTCTCGAGACAGGGTTTTCAGCTGCTGGAACTGGGAGGCGCGTTCTTGCAATGCGACAACGAGGAGTGTACGGTCTGAAGCAGGTAGGAGTTGGTCAATGTTGTAGGTTGAGAGTTCGACGCCGAAACTTTCAATCTGCTCGATTAAGGATTTCAGAAACCCGATTTTGGACGCGACCCGCCATAGATTGAAGAGTGTCGACATATGACTCCCAGAGGTCCTTGGCTGTCCTCGCTAACTTGGTGCAGAGACTCAACAGTTGTGTGATGGAGGCCGCGGCTCCGATGCCCGTGAGAGGATCCATGGTCGTTGTCCGTTCAAGATTTTGAATTGAAGTGGAAGATGGGGATTGCGGGGTTGACGGGAGGAAATGGGACGGTCCAGGGCGACGATGTCCATGGCTTGTGCCCACAGGCGGGGTGCCGCCAACCGCAGATGTGACAGCAACCTGCAGCCTCACCGTCAAATAGAACTGCTGCCCACTCGATCCAGTCCATCAGGTGTGCCAAAGAGCAGGTCATAACGTGACACGGCCACAGACTGCGCCTTGGATGGCAGATATACCCGTGATATTGGAACTGAGCAACGCAGATAACACCTCCAATCATTACTACACAGCATGAGCAGGCAAATGCGCCTGTGCCGGCAGCTGCTCAACCGAATACCCCCTCGAATACCTCAGCCCATCCAGCCGACCTCGTCCGTCATCCATCGACCTCTCCCCAAGCGACTTGCTCGACCCCGCCCTGCTAATATCCGGTAGTCCAATGCACGTCTCATCATCCTCCATCTCCCTCCCACGTCTCGACACAAACCTCGGATGTTCCTCCCCTTTCTGACTCCTCATGTACGTCCCCGTCGCATCCCCTCCATCCGTCCGACTCATTCCACTCGGCCCACCGTGCCTCACATAGTACCCCGACCTCGCGCCCGATTTATTCTCCGTCAACGACACGCCCATCGCCCCCAGACACGCCTGCAACACGCCCTTCATGGCAGGCACACAGGCCGCCAGCAACCCCAACTGCTGCTCCAGCGCGGTCCAAGTACAAATCGAAACGGACATAGCCCAAAAATCCCCCTTAAACTCCGGATTCCCATAATCCCTCAAAATCACCGTCTTCACGATACTCGACACACTCGCAAACAACCCCATCCCCATCAACACACACACAAACACCCTCTCCCTCAGCGGCCTATTCAACTTCCTCAGAAAAGTCGCCGGCGCCAGCGACAGCAGTATATCCGTCGCAATATTAATCCCCGCGCCCGTATTCGCCACCGCCCTCTGCACCTCAAACGACACGCACTGGCCCTCGGCGGCAAAGTTCCACGCCTTCTCCAGCGGGCGGCAGCAGATCAGCAGGTTGAAGAAGACGTTGCCGACGCCGTAGATTGCGCAGACGCCCATGGTGGTGTACAGGAAGATGCGCCAGCTGAGGTGACTGCCCTGGATGCGGAGGAGGGTCAGGGCGATGGAGATCTTGATGCACCCCATGGACAGGCCCCAGATGCTGATGGCGAGCCAGCTGTTCTTGCCGGCGAGGAGCATGCGGGAAGCGGGGATGAGGCCGGGGGTCGGG
The DNA here is from genome assembly GCA_027569505.1 of Chloridium humicola. Taxonomy (NCBI): domain Eukaryota; kingdom Fungi; phylum Ascomycota; class Sordariomycetes; order Chaetosphaeriales; family Chaetosphaeriaceae; genus Chloridium; species Chloridium humicola. The sequence continues at coordinate 87,535 of JAPDFF010000056.1, read as the reverse complement.
AACATGGTGGGGAAGAGCATGGCCCAGTCGGTTATGGTGAGGATCTGGGAGGGAATGGGGGTTAGGGGTGGAAGGGGTGGAAAGGGGGGGGGGGGGAAGTGGGGCGTACGAAACCGAGGAAGATGAAGTAGTCGTCGGGACCGACCTTCCAGACGGGTGATATGCGTTGGCGGATACGCGTGGCAAAGGCAATGGTGCCGAGGGCCATCAGCACGGTGGTGACGCCGATGTAGACCTGCGAGAGGTGGGCGGCATGTTCGGAGATGGGGAAGCCCTGAGGGGCCTGAGGGACGGCGGTGGTAGCCGCCGGGGCCGGGGCCGTGGTGGAGCTCGACATCGGCGTGGTGGTTAAGGTTCTCGGTCGAGAACAAGCGGGTCGCGAACTAAGATCCACGATTTGGGGCCAGGACTACTTTATGAAATGGGGAGTGGCTTTTCGACACATGCCTCAGCCCGCTATGCCGGGCTTCCAGTTTGGAAACGCCATGTTACCCTCACCATGGCAGTCCAGACGTAACTGTCCAGGGGTCATGTTTCCAGACCTAGGTTGCCGTTAACATCAGACAAGGTTGCGTCGAGAAAGAGGAAAGTCCCATCTTCCTGTGATGCACGTGTTTCGCGCCACCACAGACGAAATTTCCCCAAGTTCGCAGATGATCTGATTTTCCGGCCCAAGGCGGCTCTCCCCGTGTTTAGGGAGTTGAGACAATATACCCCTGCGGCCATGCTCACGGCGTCTTTCGGTCAGCCTGGGGAGAGTCGAGTAGAGCAGCGGGCCGTCTCTCTCGAAGCCCACTTCCGATGAGTGTCAGCTTGGCGACTGCGAGCTGGGCTCGAAGCCTCGCGGTGAGTGGCAGAAGGTGAGGATTTCTGCAAGTCAGAATAAGCTAGGTTTGACGTCTTCCAGGGTCGAGGGAGGCCGGGGGGATGGCTCTGCGGCCAGGGGACGGGTAACCCCTGGGGTCCAGACCATCATTCCTCGCTTGCGGGCCGCGTGGCGCTGTACTCCGCTGAGACAAGCTCATAGGACTTTGACGAGTTCTTCAGAGAGCCAACACGGAAGCCGCATATTTGTGAGATGAGACCAAGTCGAGAAGACGTGTGGCATCCAAGTGTCGAACCTGCCGGCAAATTGCAGGTTGCCATTCGCTTCGATGGCATATCTTGATGGCAACGGAACAACAGCGGGCCGTCTCTGGCTCTGGTAAAGCTGCCCATTGGAGCGAATGTGACGAGGCTGGACATTTGCGACGCCAAAAATGGGTTTCGGCTGTTGGGACTCGGGACTCGGCGCTTTGGAAGTTGTGTGGTTGTTGTTGCGAAAGCCTTGGTGGAGTGAATTCGCGACTCCAGAAAGTGGAGTCCCCCACAAAAGCTTCCTCCTGCCCGCCTGGATCCCCTGTCCATCTGCACCCATCATGCTTTTTCATCTCGTCAACCCCCACCTCGACCACTTGATCCCGGCTGACACGCGCCCCAGAATGCGCCTCACAGATCGGATGGGTCGATCTTTCTGCGAAGCTTCCAACAAGGCAAAGCGCCAGATCTTCCATCTCGATCTAATCAGACGATCCCATCGGTGCCTGCTGCCTGCATTCAAAGAAAAGAGGGCAACACGCCATCACACTCCTCCTAACTGCATCTCGCTGCACCTCGTTGTCCATGGCGAATGGCTGCGCGAGGACGCGTCGGGGCTGGGTGGGATGGGCCCATCGGCCATCAGCCCTGGCTTGACTGCTTCATTGGCTGGCCTCACACCGACATCGCTCCTTGCGTGCGCCTTTCGAAAAGCCCGGTCAACTCAACACGGATCGTACCAAACTCCGGTTTGGAATCGACGTGCCGTCCGTACGGAACTCGCTTCAACGTCTCGGAACTAGCGCGATGTCACCGAGAGTGCCACCGCAGCAGAGCATCTACCAAGTTCTGCGGGCGCCGTCTCCAACAGGAACCAACAACAATCCCGTCAGCCAGGTCCTGGGTCGTCCCGACTCTCGCAGCGTTGCAACGCAGACGGCCACCTTCCCACCTTGGGTATAACCCCTGGATCGGCTCGCCGCGTCTGTGTTCCTCACCTCAACCCCAGCAAGCAAAGGGGTTCACCCCTGGCATTGCTACCCTCTCTTGCTCGACGGCTCGAAGCCGGTGCTGCCGCAGACACCAGAGGCGAGCTAATGATGCACCTTCCCGGGGTTTACCATGGGCTGTTGGCATGGACGCTGGTGGCAAAACCGCTCATGAAAACCCTTGGCCTATTTTGGGATTTAACCCGAGTTGAGATGACCAACTCTCACCGGTACCAAGCAAAACAGCTGAAATCCCGCTAAGAAAATTTCACTGCGAGGAATTCTCAAATTCCACTGGCACGGATCTGCTTTCGTAACACGTTCAGCCAAGCATGACAAGCGCCACCACCTTAAGCACAACCACAGACACGGGTCACACGGCGGGTAGAGGAAGTTTCGTGTACACGGGTGTCTGGCCTCCCGTTTCTTGCACCAGTATGGATATAGAAGTCTTTCTGCGAATTGTGTCTTTTTTTTCGCGTGACACAGAGCGGGACCAAGAACCACTAATTAGTTGATAACTAGTTGCCCCCTTTTCCGATAACCTTAACTAACGGTTGATTTAAAACTGTAGTAAACATCACGTCTCTCGATGCCCTAAAGGTTTTGAGTTCACCAACAACTTGAACCCGATGCCCATCAAAAAGGACAGGAGGCTAAAGAAATTTCATGAAATAACGTTAATACAAGTTTGATGTTAAATAACTAACTAGTTAAACCCAAAACTAAACAAACCAGTAGCCCAGTCCAAGACGAACACAATCTGAACAACCTAGCATCTTCCGAGAGAGAGAACAGCGTGGCACAAAGCAAACTGAGGCGACAGTGACAAAAAAAAAAAAAAAAACAACATAAAAACAAAACAACATAAAAACAAAACAACATAAAAACAAAACAACATAAAAACAAAACAACATAACTAAATGCAAAGTAATAGAAAATGACAAGACCAAAAAAAAAAAAAAGCAAAGAGAAGGGGCGGCGGGGGGCGGGGGGCGCGGGGACGGAAGGTGGGAATGGCGGGAGGGTAAGCGACGACGACGGGGAGGATATCAGAAACCAAAAGGGAGCCAGCCCCAATTTATGCCCTCCTTTGATCTTACTTCATGTCCTTCGGCAGCTTGGACTTGTAAAAGATAAACTTTCCGGTCGGAAGCTGATATTCACCAGATACCTTGTTCCACTCGCGTCGTTTGGTCTCGATCCTTTTGTCTTCACGCGTGTAGCAATAAGTAGACGAAAGCGGATGCTTCTTCGTCAGGGTCACCTTCTTTCGCTTCGGGGCTGGCACTACCGTAACGCCATCGTCGTCATCATTGTTGTTGTTCGCCGCGTCTTCCAGCGCAGCTGTGTCAGCCCAGTCGCTGGGGTCCGTGTCACCGTAATCCTCTTCAGGGGCGGCAAAACGCGAGCCGAGTTCTTGACGGCGATCACCTTGGTTGAGTGTCTTTGTCTTTGCTCCAGACGAATTGTGAACGAATCCATCAGTTCCACTGACCCGCCAAGAGTCCAGATGAGGGTAGGACTCGGAGTAGCCAAGGGAGCGGTCTCCGTTGACCGCAATCATGGCCAAAAACCAGAGCCCGAGCTTCACAGTGAGTCGTCGCGGCCCTGAATTTTCCCAGGGAATACAAACGTACTCCGGGTCAGCGAATGTTCAGTTTAAGGCGTTGTTGTCTTCGTAGACAGAACCTGAGACCATCGATGTGTCGGATGGCTGTCGTTAATGACCCGCGCCGGAAGAAGATGCACTGCTAGTCCCGGAGCCAAGGTTGCTGGCGGTGCTTGGTGGGTTAGGGTCCTCGCCCAAAAGGCCCAGGCGGAGGATGACGAGGTTTCCTTCGGTCAGGATGAAGCCGTACTGGGTGTTCATACGCTCAGTACCCCAGGACTTGACCAACCACCTTCGGCCATTCATGGGAATAGCGTTCGTCATGGATCATTTGAGGCGTTCATTTTTTGTGGAGTTTGGTGTCCCCTGGGACCAGATTGACTGGAACAGTCCGACCCCCGGCATTACGATTGGGATTTGGCGAGATCAAAGACCAGTCTGGCTTGATGTCAATTCGGCCACAGCGACTGCCGTGGTCATAGTGGCATGGACGTGTCTGCCCCGCCAGGGCGTGGTTGACGACGGGAGTGACAAACTTTTGCTACAATGACCTCGAAGGTGGACTCGCTGTAGATCTTCAAGTCCTCCGCGAGGGTGTTGGAGGGGTTGACCGGGCCACGATAGGTTTTGGCAAGCTCTCCTGCGAAGACTTTTTTCAGGGTTTCGAAGTTGAAGTCCCTCCAAGGGCGCCAGTTCGAGGGCATCATCTGACAATCGGTGATGGTGTTTGAACCGGGTCTCGATCTTGAGTTGTCGAGCACGGGGTTGGGCGTGGCTAGAGCCTGAAGAATGGTGGTCATTTTGAAAGGAGTTTGCAAATGAATATACGACAGTTGCTTGGGTAAGGTATCGAGAAATGAAGTAGGAGAGAACAGAAGGGATGGATGGTAAGACTTGCCAGTGTGAAGAGAAGTCCTCTCATGAGGTTCCACGGAAAAATTAATATATCAACATCATGAGGAAGCAAACTGGGTTCTCAACGAGCACTCGCTGTGTTTCAAAAGCTTCCTTGATCCAGCTATTGCACTTGGTCGGGCAGAGGGCCAACTCGCGCTGCATTTAAGTGTTGGCCTTGTTGGCCATTTCTGGATTGCAGGGAGATCTGGGCGCAAACCAGGTTTTCTGCCGAAATGTGGTCGCGAGTGTTGGCCCTTCGGCCATGGGCTGTGTTGGGAGTCACGGGAAACTTTGGCTTTTTGGGAAACTACCTAGGTCCCTAGGTATCTAGAGAAGCGCTGAGCGTGGGCTCCGGATAATGGCCCATGCTTGCAGCATTACGGTGTTGGCTTGTTGGGCCACTGGCTGGACCGCAATCACCCGGCCTGCGCTTATTCGGGTTGGGGTGTTGTCAATGAGGTTGTCAGTCTGCCAAAGGCGTTACTAGGTAGGCAGAGCCAGATCTGGACTTGTTCCTACTCCACTCACTGTAATTTGAAACGCTGGCACCTCCTGACATTTGCTCATGGTGAACTGTCATCTGTTTTGTGTGTTGGGACGACGGCTAGATGGTACAGCTCGTTTTCTCATCTACTCTAGCAGAAGCTGTTCGGCAAGCAAAGGGGCAAACCGAGATTTATGCCAGTCATATTCAAGAGGATACATAATATCGCAGAGATCAATCAACACTCCTGCCTTCCAGTTCTGTGCAAGAGGCGAGCTCCCGTTTGCAAAGCCAGCCAACCACAAAACCGAGACACGGCTTCCACAATGGCTGGGTCGTTCTCCGCCTCTTCAACAAACTCATGCACAACAGCCGTGTACGCCTGCTCGTTCGAAAAATACCGGCGCAGCTTACCTACATCTCGGGTTCCGGCCATGAGGCCCCAGGGTAGGTGACACAGGACATCGCCACTGATGGCCATCCAGCCGTAGCATTGGCGCATGCGTGGAATCGAATCGATTCGAGCAAGCTCTGGGACGTCGGCGGCACAGACCGGGTCACGTTGGCCTTCATTGGAAAACGCATAGAGATTGGCAAGCGCATCCTTGTCGTCCTTGGATGCTTTGGAATCCAACTGCTCAAAGAAGCATCATCAGAACGAGGGAAACTTACCACTTTCAGAGTAAAAGGCCCCTCGTCTCCAAAGCGCACGCGCCAGACAAAGCCGTCGGCGCCGCCTCCCAGTTGTTTCTCCACCACAAGCGAGGCCGGGTCGAAGGCGCTGCGACGTAGCTTAGGTGCCAAGAAAGCCGTGTGATCCAGGTTTGGCGGGCCAGCCATGACCTCGTCGTCGAGAAACGGCACGGTTCGAACATGCAGTTTGGTTTTGGGAAATGGAAAACCGGGCAAAATGATCCGGCGGGGCCCGATGCGGGGTTGGTCGTTGGGCATATTGCTGTTTGATATGGGCGATGAGTCGTTGGCTTCTTGGGGACAAGGATAGCTGTCGATGAGTGAGTGCGTCTGACGCTGTGAGCTGGTGGAGCGGGTAGGAAGATGTCGAGAACAGGCTGAAAGTGAACAGTGATGGCCTTGATGGGCTGAAGTGATGGTCACGGGGTGTTTGGCGCTTGGCTTTGAAACCAACGCTAAGAGTTCTGAAAAGGAAACCGAAAGTCAACGGCGGTTAAGTTTGCTTGCTGAAGATTCTGATTGAAAGGGGCGCTTGAATTGTTTGCCGTGTGTTGGTTGGAGGTGCCACCGTGCCAAAAAACAGTAGCAGTTCGGTCCCACACCGTGAGGCTGGACCGACACCACACAGTAACCTTCCAAGCCTCTCACAGCGGCTCCAAGTCTTGGGGCATGAAGCACCCATTTCCCCAGGATTTTGTCTGGCCCAGGGCGAATGATGCCATCACCACCCGGCCGTTTGCGATTTGATTTTGCGGGCAGCAATTGGCCTCATCTGCCTTCCAGCCCCGCTTTCCCCTGACAGAAACCCACCTCTCAGCCCTAGCGCCCGACCCCACTTAACAAGCCCAAAGTTTATCTCAACTTCAACCTTTAGACCTCTGAGTCGCATCAAAGTTGGGGGAAAGCGACAGTTTATCCCTCTCTTCTTCGCGGTTTTACTCCTCGAACCCTTGGACCCACCGACTTCAGAATCACCCCGCTTTCTGCGTCTAAGTGGGGACACGGGCCAGCTTCGTTGGATTTCTCAGCAGCGAATTTGTCAGCTGTCGCAGGACATGCCACTGAGGGATGGGGATCCTGAAGGGGGAACAGAAAAGAACTAGAAGAGAAGGCGTCATTATTCAGCATGTTTCGTTGAGAAGGACAACCTGTCCTCAGGACGAAGCCATTGCCAACTCAACGCGGGGTGGGAGGTTGGTGAATGTGCCTGAGACCCAATGTGCGGCCTTGACCCCGCAGGGTCCTTGAAGTCTCCGCCATCATCCAAGAGGATCGCCCGATTGTCCCTGATCCCAGGTAAGACAAGGTTGGTGTATTTAAGTTCCCTTCGCCCCTCTCGCTATAACCTTCGACACTCATCCTCATCGCCAACAACTGCACCCTCAACTCCCAAAACCACCTTCCACAGCCCACTCCCAACCACAACCACCACCACCACCACCACCACCACCACCACCATGGCCACCATCTCCCTCTACGACGCCAGCATTGGCCTGGCCCTCAACTCCTCGCTCACCCTCCGCGGGCTCCTCATCAAGGCCAAATCCCACCCGGACGCCGCCACCTTCGCGAACGCGCGTCTGGTGCCCGACATGTTCGCGCTGGGCTTCCAGGTCGAGACCCTCTCCAACCTTTCCAAGAAGGCCGTCGAGCGCCTGACAGGCCGCACCGACATTGGCGTGTGGGAGGACAAGAACCCGCGCGCCGAGGGCGACGTCTACGACCTGGACTACCTGGTTGCCCGCCTCGACAAGACGATCGCGCTGCTTGAGACGGTCAAGAGGGAGGATGTGGATGCGGCGGCGGACAAGACACATTCTCTGACGCTTGGGCCCTTGCCGCCGATGAACTGCACCACGTCGCAGTATTTGCTGGGGTATGTGGTGCCGAACATGATCTTCCACTTGACGACGGCGTACAACATTCTGAGGTCGAGGGGGGTCGATTTGGGGAAGAAGGATTTCCTCGTCTACTTTATGGCGGATATCTTCCCAAAGGTGGAGTAATGGGAGGTGGAGAGGGAGTGGTGTGAGACGGGAGGGATGGGGCCGAGGGTTTGGAAAACATTGGGTCCCTGAGCACTGGAAAAGTTGGAGACATGGCTGGGAGCATAGTTGAAATAGGGGATCAGTTCTCTGAGACAATTTGTCAGGATGAAGGGCTCATAGTATGTATGGTACAAGACCGCCCACCTTCCTTAAAATCCCAAAACCGCATTCGCCTGCTCAATCACAGACTTGCCGCCTGGGGTATCTTCTTCTGCCGCAGCGAGCTTGCCCAGACCCAGCTGCTGAACACCGATAGGGCCACAGTACTTTTTGACGTACTCCTCCGTGGCTCTCCCAATGTGCCGCGACTCGCCCTCGCCACCAGGGAAGTCCGGACCCGGCGTCCCCTGGAGAAATGCTGTCCGTTGGTGCGCCACGTACTCCGCGTTGGCCTTGGTCGTCGGGCAGACCGGAATATAGAGCACGCTCGAGTCCGACATGCCAGCGTGCTTCCTGTCAACCGCGTGGATAGCTGTCTCGTGTCAGCGTGATGACTCTCCTGAACCTTCCTGCCCTGGAAAACTCACTATCACAATGCCACACCACATAATCCCCCGGCCTCACCTCCGGCACATTCACCATCGTCCTCTCCAGCTCCAAATGCGGATGCAACCCCTCCGGAAACTCCTGCGCGCACCCCGGCATCGCCCCCTGCAGTTCACTCAACATCCTCTCCCCCCCCGTAAACTCCCAATTCCCCTCCTCCAAAAACCCCCCATCCCTCCCCACCTCCCCCACCCCCCTCCTCGCCCTAAAAAACGGCCTCAACAACGCATACACTCCGCTCTCCCTCACCAACGGATTCACCCTCAACGTCCCCTCCCCCGGCCCCGTCCTACTCATCCCCAACCACCCCTGAAACACCCTCAACATACTACACGCCCCCAACCCACCATACAAATCCGTCACCGCCCCGACCCTCCCCGAGGCATCAAACGGATCGTACTCTTCCCACTCCCCCTTGAACACGGGATCATAAACCCCCCCTTTCCCATAACCCCCCTCCTCCCACCTCTCGACACTCCCCCCATCCTGATGCGGACCAAGGGCGAATTGCGCGTCGCCAGGCTGGCGGATGCGTAACCGGTCGGCGTATGAGAGGGGGGTGTGCAGGGAGATTGGGGAAGAGGGGGAGGAGGTGGTGTGCCAGAGGTGCGTCATGAGGGTTTGTTGGGTAAGGAGGAGGGAGGGGTGCGAGCGGGCGCGGGCTTGGGAGGGGGACCAGTAGAGTTCGAGGATTTGGGGGTGGGTGGGGGGGAAGCCTGTTATGAATAGGTCAGTAGGTGGTTGTGATATGGGGTGTGACATGGAGAGGGGATGTGAAAGGGGGAAGTTAAAGTAAGGGGACGTGGAAAGATGGGAATGATATGATTACAAACCTCTTGTCTGGGGATTCTGCCGGACATATTCCTCGATCTCAAACTTGTACGCGCGCGCCTCGTCCTCGGGAATCACGCCCCTGATAACAGCCACACCGCGCTTCTTGATCTCGGGCTTGAGAGCCTGGAGGTCCTCATGCAGGCGACTGAAGCGGACGGAGGGGATGATGGCGGGGCCGGTGCGGGCGATAATGTCGTTTTCTTCCCGTAATGTGACCAGGAGACGCTTCCAGCTTGCGATAATAGCGTCTTCGTGACGGGAGACAAGGCGAAGTTTTAGTTCGCGGAAGCGGTCGGGAAGAGGCTGCGCTTTTCGTCCGGAGAGCGAGGCGAATGTGTCTGAGATGTCGCCTTCGGCTTTGCCGGTGGGGGTAGTGTTCATGGCGGACATCGAGGTCATATTGCAAGAATGGTATTGCGGTAACCGCCGCGGGGTGGTAAATCCGAGAGGTGCATGATGGGAGGCGCGGAGAAATCTCAGAGCCATGGTGAAGCTTGTGATGATGACTCTGTTGAGAACTTGAGATTCACTATTCGAGGACGTGATGCTGGAGTTGTGGCGGTTTTGAGTGGTGAGCTGAGACGAGAAAATAATTGATCAAGAAGGTTTTGGAAGCATTTCCAAGCGCATTCTTATTTATCTTTAAATCTCAAACAAAAAGTAGTCTAAGTGATTGATCGGGACAATGATGCTGTGTTACAAGTCTGCGGAGGTTCCAGATTGGGCATAGCGTGGATCGACGTCATCCCCCTCGGCATGATGGACCCGCTTTCTATGGGGCGGGCTTCTCCAAATGGGAAAGTCCGGCTCTCCACGTTCCGATCTTCCTCCTTTTCCTCCGACAGTCCCACCACCGATCTCATCAAACTTTCGGCAATCGACCTCTTCTCGCAAGCTGTCTCACTTCGAGCGAGATCCCGCGCGGCGGAGGATCCATTTTTCCATACCGCCTTCCATTGCCGACACATGGCGGGCAGCAAACCCCCAGCGGCGCGTGTCAAGTTTGTGGGGCAGGACGCCGCCGGTCTGCCCATGAAGCGGAAGCAGGTCCAGCAGGCCTGTCATCCCTGTCGCAAGCGAAAGGTACAGTGCCTGATTCTCATTTTCATAGTTGAATTTGTTGTTTCCGGACCGTTGGCGCACTCAGGACGGATCGATGATAGGCGCTGACCTAGCCAGAAACGCTGCGACCATGTTCCCCAGAGCCCCAGTTCAACCACCACCGCAGCCACCGCACCGCAAGACGCGGCCCAGGAAGTCATCAATGCTGACAGCGGACCTGCCCGTCGTGTTTTACGGCAAGGCAAAGCCGTCCCAGACAGGGATACTTCTGACGCCGCCGCCCAGTTGATCCGCTTCTTCCATCATGCTTCGGATCAGCCTGGTGACGACTCCAGTCCCGAGGATACTGAAAGACGACAGCCCAAACAGACATCCCCAGCGCCGCCCTTCTTCGGAGACCTAAACCCCGAGGGCATTCTTGTTGAGGCCACAATGTGCGCAGCACCGGCACCAAAGCCCTCAGCCACCGATGAGCAACCGGACCACCAAATCATCGGCTTCTTGCCACCTGCGTCTCCTCGCCGCTCCAGGACATCCCCGACCCGCGATCGAAGCTCTGCCAGTCCTGAGCTTGACGAGGAGAGACCTGGCCCCTTCTTCTCAGTCCCTCGAGAGGATGGCAGCAGGTCTACGATCAACGTACATGACACAGCAAAGTTCACCGCTCTTGTCCAAACCATTGTGAACCGAGGTCTTGCGGCCAAGGTCATTCCTTCGGATGCTGAATGGCAAGTCATGAGGGACTTGTACCTGGCCAAGATCCACCCGATCTTTCCGATCATGGACAGGTCGACTCTCATGAATCTCCCTGGAGATGCTGGTTTGCGCGAACTACTGCAAGCAACTGTGTGTCTTGCCGCAGCCACAGATCCGGACACCTACAGCTTGCGGACCTTCAAATCGCACCCCGAAGCAGCATCAACTTCGAGAACCGTTGTCACTTTCGACGAGTATTCCCGTGAGATGGCCAACTTCATCAACAGGCGTCTCAGCGAGCTGCAAGAAGCACAGCGGATCCCCCTGACCCATCAAATCCAGGTCATGGCCGTCACCTGCTTCTACTGGCAGCCGACAACCCTCGCCGAACGATTCGAACCGCTTGCCCTCTATGCACGTCTCGTCAGCTTGATACACACGCATGGTATCCACCTCGACATCCTGGCAAGAGCGCAAGCCGAAGACTCGGATACGCCGAACAAGAGCGGGAGCAGGCTCTTCAAATGCGTTTATGCCCTCGACCGCGTGATGGGAGCTATGGGTGCGAGGCCGTTCATGTTCAACAATGTTGATTTGATACGGATACCTCAACCTGAACCGCATGACCCGCCCATTTTCAGGCTATTCATGTCTCTGGTCGGTGTGTTGGACCACGTCGTTGAGCTCTACCGCCCGAACCCCAAGATCAGCTATGTGGAGGTCCCAGTTTTTGAACGCATGGCTATTGAGGCCGGCTCTCAATGCGAGCCAGAGATCCACCTTGGTATGTACCCATCCAAGACCACAACCTCGACATAGGCTGACCACCATGCCCCAGCCACCCTCGAGGTCCTCTACCACGCCATCAGTGTCCTCTCCGTCCGCATGCCGCGGCACCGTTTTCGAAACGCCCCCGAATGTGACTCGGTCGCAGGAGCAGGACCGCGCACTCAGCACCTCCCGCCCAGTAGTGTCAACGCTCGGAGATCCCACTCTGCGGACCGCATCCTCGACGTCATTAAGGACTACAAACTCGGCCCCCTGCCCTTTGTCCCATACGCACTCGCTTTATCTCTCAGTGTGGCCTACCGCAAGTGGAGGTTTAGTCGACTGTCAATGTTTCGAACAAGGGGAGGTGCCGACTTCAAGAAGGTCCTCCCAGTTCTGCAGGACATGGGAAAGATATGGAGCAGTGCTCGTATCAACGGACAGCTCGGGCAAGCGGTTATGCTCAAGCTCGACCGAAAAGAGTTGAACAAGAAGCGAGCAAAGGAAGCCGCAGCAGCTGCGAAGGCTAAGCAACAGCAAACTGCGGCTCTGCTTGAGAACAATGAGCATCCAGTCAACACCGACTACCCTCAGGAACAGACGGCCCTGCCTCCCAACACCGCTACGGCAGCCTCCAATCCGCCATCCCTCCCTCAACCAGCTACTGCCACCGACCACAGCAACTCCCTCGGCCGACCATCCAACCTTCGCAGCGCCCTGCCCGCACCAGGGATACCCTCTTTCACGCAACAACCGCCACAGCCGTTTCCCCTGACTTGGACCACCACCTGGACCATGGACAACAACAACAATCTTACCTGCAAGGCCCCATTGCCTGCACCAATAAATGAGCACACCATCGGCCAGTTACCAACCACAGCAACAAACGTTGATCTCAGCCCAGACGATGCCATCCCCATTCCAGGCGATCTTCTCTCCATCGCCCAGCCCACCATACCTCCTGAGCCGACGAACAACAACAACAACACCACTAACAGCAACATCAACAACGACCCCTCACCTTTCGGCAGTGGACTTACGGAAGGAAACGCTGACGAAGTTTTGATGGACGACGACGCCCTGTTTAGAGCCTGGGACCCGATGTTTGCACAGTCGGTCGACTTCTCTTTCAGCAGTATCTTGGATCCGGGGAATCCGTTTGCTTGGCCGGAGTATTGCAACTATGGTTCTTGATTATGAGTAACCTCCTGTATGAAGTTCAATCTCAGCTGTGCTCAGGAGTCAGTTGAATCAATTAAAGTTTTCTCAGTGTCCGCTGCTCTGCTGCTTGGAATGTTGTTTCACGGGTACCATGAGGCTGACTGGCTTACCATCCCATGACTCTGTCAGTGATCTTCGCTACCACGTGCCGTCTTCTTAGTATTGTGCAGCCGAGAAGACCCTCCTCTTTTTAAGAACTTGCGTAGGAAATTATGACGAGGATGATACAGAGGGAAAATAGGTGCAAGCTGAGCTACAGGAGCGCCATCACGAGAAACACCAGAATTTCACCTCACTTCGCTTCAACTCTCTTGCATCAATGTTGAAGAACTATCTTCTCGACTTACCTACACCGGATGCAGCAAACCTGAGCAAACCTTGCAGTTTCAGGTCTCTCTTCGCAGCCCAGCAACACATTCCACGAATGCAGTTACCTGCCCTTTCCGTCCCCTGGATTGGGGACACAAGAGCGCCACCTTCTCCCTTTTCAGTCAAGCGTTTCGCCTTGTCCATGGGCCAAACTCTTTGTCTTCTGGCGCTTGGGGGAACGTCCAAAGAAAGACACACGACATGATAGGACTGGATCGACACAGACACCCCGCAAACCGTCCCTTGTTTGCCTCGCCATGCCCGAGATTCCCACACCAGCAGGTCCGGATCAAGCACCCGTTCCCGCTCCCTTGCCACCCGATCAAAGACATTTCCGCTTTCCATCCCGCCAGTTGTTGTCTTGGACCCCGATCACCGCTGCAAGTACTACGGCGATGCGGGTTGCAACACCGCCGACACTATTGACTCGATCGGACGCCAGAACAAGAGCCCAGCCGGACACCGGTCGATTGCGTAGCCACTCAGTCCGGGATGACTATGGATCTACCGAAGATGCAGAAAATCGCCCGACCCATCGCGTACCTCGTCTCCGGCATCTCCTCCACCTCAGCCATCATCACGGGCTTCATCCGCTCCCTCCGCGTCTCCGATCACGACCTCGCCGCCGTCACCCGTGAGCTCTCCGACTTGCGCCTGGTGCTGGATGTGCTTGTGTTTGATACCAATGTTCCCTTGCTACTCCAGGCACAGATGCTCTTGGTCTTGGAGAGCTGCGGCAACGTGTTGATCCACGTCGACACCATCCTGGAACGATGCTCCGAGGCCGCAAAATGGATCGAACGTGGGCGGCCAGAGATTTCGGCTTGTCGGAACAGCCTGGCAACATACCGCGAAGCGCTGGAGTTGGCTCTCGACATAGCAACCCTGTATGCGTCCTATGCTCCTGGCCCTGGACCAGCGGCTCTGTGGGTTTGGCTCACTAACGTGGCGCAGTGCCACTCTCGACAACACGACTGATAAAGATGACGCCAAAGACAGGATAGCATCCGAAGTGGAGCGGCTTCACACGAGAAGACAATTCACGGCGAACGGCAACGACGAGTTTGAATCGGTACTGTCTCTCTATCTCGATGGGGTGATGAGCTGCCTCCGACGGCCAAACAAACTTCCATCAAGGCAGGAGGCTGCTGAGTACGACGCCCCGTACGGCGTCTTCTCTACAATGTCGCTGCGAAGTAGTGTTGACCAGCGCAGGATTACAGGGACCAGAGCAGAGACCGGGCTCACGGAAGACGGGACGAACATAGCTGAGAACGGCCATGCCTCCAACCATCAGCCATCAACAGACTTGGCCAAGTCCGCCAACCTTAGCCCCGAAGAAAACAACCCCGGCCCATGGTATCCCAGGAGAAGCGTTCACCTGCCGTTTTATCACAATGACCCTGCGTCACTCCACCCACCTCAACATGAGAAGACACCACTTTCGCCTTGCCCAGAATCCCCGACGTTGTCACCCATGAACGAGCCTCCTCCCGTGCCACAGCGATCCATCCAGCGAGCCCCACCGCCATTGAGCAAGCGAGCCTGGAAGCGCAGCAGCGGGATGTTCTTCTCGCCAAACTCCGAATCCCCAGACTTGCCACGTCAGCTCGAGGAGTCTCCTACTCAGACTGTGGATAAATGGCTGGAAGGGGCCCGAGAGAAGGACAAGTACTACCCCCAGCCGCCATCACGAGCAACATCGGTTACGTCTTTTCGATCAGCAGGGAGCAGTGCTGTCTCAATCCCACGTTCGGCGTACAGCACCAGCCCGCCACTTACTCGAGGCTTTCCCGCTCCGAGCCCGATGACGCCGTTCCCATCTTCACCACCCCTTGAATATCAACGAACACCAACACCGAGTACCTTGAATCGATGAGCCAGTTTGCCCTCAGCCACATCGAGTCAGCTTACAATCTCAGCCCCGGCAAAACATACTCCGCACCATGCGTGCGTCAAAATCACCCCTTTGAGGCATCTCACAGACAAAGGCAAGGGGTCCGAGACCTTGCATATCGACACATCGCCAGGCTCATGTTACGTGGCCACCAAGCACAACAACAAGTTCCTCAAGATCTGGTCAGTCCCCAAAAACGCATTGCATGGAACGATCAAGATCACGTCCTACGTCCAGCCAAAGATGCGGTCACGCGAGTACTTCGTCCGCAGCCACGCCATGTTGTCCGAAAATTCCACCCTCATCGCCATCACAACACACTTTAGCCTCCACCTCGAGATCTACAGTTTTGCCAAGGGTGGCACCGGCGCGAAGAAGGTCCAGGTCATTGAAGAAGCGCATCGATGGGCAGCGAGCCAGCGCGATGCTTTCCACAATGACTACGTTGGTTTGGCTGTGTATCGTCCCAAGACCGACCGCATCGACCGCTACTTTCTCTTGCGACACCCCAGCGCCAAAACCCCTTTCCACAGTAACCCAAACCAGCGCATCGAGCTTCTCAAGGCCGACCTCCCTTTCGTACCCAAATACCCCGAGCTGGTCTACAGCTCAGACTCCCCGTTTCTCATCGCCGCCGCGGGGCCCCGACCAGGTGACCCTCCTCGCACCCTCTCAACCATTCTCATCGCCTGGCACATGAGGCCCATCTCCGAAGCCAAACTCAACTCCCAAGCCCCACGCCAATCCCTCGCATCTCTCCCCGACGAAGAGCGGCACAGACCCTACCGCTTCTGCGTCCCCGACTACCCAGCCCTCCAAACCGCTCTCCCCGCCTGCCTCGCCTCCTGCGGCGACACTGCCGTCTCGATCTGGATCCCCGCCTCCGCCTCCTCCACCGACACCACCACCACCACCACCAACAACAACCCCTACCCAACCCCCACCCCCCCAAACCACCACACCCGCACCACCTCCACCACCACCTCCTCCTCCCCCTCCTCCGACCGCCTCGTCCTAAACTGGCACCTCCCCACCAACACAACCCGCATCTTCTCCATCCCCCCCGTGCAAGCCTGCATCTCCCCCGACTGCCGCCGCATCGCTTACTGCGACACCACCGCCAACCAATTTGTCATCATCAACATCGCCACCGCCGAAGAAGTCTGGCGGTGGCCGGACGCCGCCAAAGAACAGGGCTTTGCATCCTTTGGCCAGCTTGAGAACTTGAGGGGGGTGACCGTGTTTGAGTTTAGTGATGATGGGAGGTTGTTGGTCGTGGGAGATGCGCAGGGCGGCGTGGGGGTTTATGAGGTGGGGGAGGTTGGGCCGCGGTTTGAGCTTGGGGGGGGGAGGGGAGGTGGCGGTGAGGGATGTGGCGGCGGGGGCGGCGGAGGCGGTTGCGCAGCAGGGCAGAGGGGGTGGGGGGTTGGCGGGGAGGTGGAGGAGGATGGGGAGTCGGAGGGTTGGGGGGTGATGCGGGAAGGGGAAGATGGGGGTGGAGGATGGAGGGGGGAGGTTGGGGGTAGGGGGGGAGGAGGCGGAGAGCGTTGGATGGATGTGTGTCGAGCAATGTTGATATGTTTCCTGAGAGTAGGGAGGGGTTGGATACCATTGCTGGTGGTTGATAAGGGGGTTGGGTTTTCTTTTCATGTTTTTATCTAGGTTTGATGACAGTGATACGACTAGGCTTTCTTCCAGTTTTCTTTTTGTCTTGTTCTCTTGTTCATCACATTTCTTGTATTCTCGACAATATCATCGCATTATAGACCACTTCGAAGCCAGGAACTGACATGCCTGAATCCAGATTGGCTCCTAAGATTTTTAACAACCTGTTCATGAATGCTCCATTTGGATTCCCAAATCATGTTGTTTCTTCAACTAGCAATTGTGTTGATTCATGTCAGAACCACCGGGTCTCCAGGCCGAATTGCGGTTGGACGTTGGGCCCTATTGGGCTCAGCCGCCAGTCTAAAACCCCTCTTCTGGAAAAAGACTGAACACGATCAATGAATCAAGAGATGATCAGTGGAAGCCATCGCGAGAGTCCTCTTTACAGTCTATTTTGCTCCATCTTCTGGTGACCCATCACTCCCGACCAGCCACCCTGCTGTTCCAACAATTCATCTCTGGATTGCACGTTAGCTCACAGGTGACAGTCACTCTCAAATCTCCATCACTCCAACTCACAGAACAGTTCTAGATCCAACCCTCTTCCTATTCCACAAGCGGAAAACTTGACCACTCATCCCTCCAATCCCCCCCTCTCGCCGGCCACAACTCCTCCCACAACCCCCTACACTCCTCCAAGCCCACCAAAACACTCCGGTCCGGAACCGACCCCCTCTTCTTCACTTCCCTCACCACCACCGCCCCCCCCTCCTCCCATCTTTTCCTACACACCCATCTCCTGGCAACCCACCTCGCCAATTGCCCCCAGTCATCGAAACTCACTGCCGGCACCGCAGGCTCAACCTCCAACCTCTCCAACAACACCCCGCCCGCACCCACGATTTCCCCAAAAATGGCTCTTGACAACGCTTCATCGACCGCGGAGTTGACCATCAACTTGCGCAAAAAGTTGGCCTCAGCCTCCCTCTCAGCCTGCGCCTCCTCCGCCGCACTCCCTGCACACCCCAGGATTGAGATTGGCAACACCCCGCAGTCGAGAAATAACTCTACGCGCCCCAGCCGACGGAGGTTGCCCAGCGTGCGGTAGGCGGCGACTTCTTGGGGACCGCCCTGCTGCCGCTGGATGGGGAGGCCGAGGGACTCGAGACGGGGGCAGTGTGTGGCGATTTGGGATGCGATGGTGGCGCTGTCGTAGAAAGGTGGGGGGGCTGGGGGGTTGAAGGTGATGGCGCTGGTGCTGCTTGCTTTGGGGTGAGGGTTGAGGCGGAGGCTGTGGAGGGTTGGGCCGTGCTGGGCGAGGATGGCGGAGAGGGTGAGGGCGCCGAAGTAGTCGGTGAGGGAGAGGCGGCTGAGAGGGGGGAGGGCGTAGAGGAGGAGGCTGGTGGGGGAGTCGAGGGCGCCGCCGGTGTTTTCGAGGATTACGGAGGAGAAGATGCGGAGGTGGAGGGAGCGGAGGGAGCGGAAATGGCTGGTGGTGGCGAGGGAGGTGAGGGTGGTGAGGGTGGCGACGGAGAGCTGGCAGTTTATTTTGAAGCGTCTAAGGTAGCTGAAGTCGGTGCGTTCGGCCCAGGTTGAGAGTTGTTGGGCTCCAGAGTAGAGAAAGGCGCAGCTGCCGGAGAGAATGAGTGTCTCTAAACGGCCGAGTGAGGGCGAGCGAGGGCTTGGGCGAGGGGGATGGTCTGAACTCGGGTGCGGAAAGCCGTTCCAGGGGGGCTTCCTGCCTGGGGGCAAATAGGAGTCTGGCACGGTTGAATAATGCATGTGTACTCGCCTCAGGTGGGGGGTGTATTGCGACACCATATCCTCCATGGCTTCCCTGTTATAGCCAAAGGTTGTGTTGTAGTCCACACAGTTGGCGTGAGCGCTGGAGAGGCAAGGCGATGTGGCAAGTGCGAGTTCATCCGCGTCCATGTCGTGCTGCTCGTCGCTCTTCCGATAGAGGCTACGGAGGCTGAAGGTCCGTATGTGTAGGCGGCTTTGTGGGTGATGCCGGTGTAGTGCGTCGAGGACACATCGAGGCAGCTGTTGTGTGCATGCATACACGAGGTCTTTCAGGCCAGGAATCTGGCCGAGAAACTTTGCAAACGGCAACCAGGCCTCGTTTTGAGCTCTCTTGTGCTCGGCTGTTAAACGGGGAGTGCTGGGTGGGAACAGGAGGCCCTCAGACTCGCTCTCGCTGCCACTGTCACTGTCGGTGTTCCTGTCTTTGTCGCTACCGCTGTAGCTGTTACTGTCGCTGTCGCTGTCGCTGTTGTTATCGAGCATAAAGCCAACAACAACAACACGGCGTGCGTGCCGAAACCTGTCATCGCGGTCGAGGATGGCGGTCCACCGTTGCAAGTCACGACGTAGTTTGGTGTGGTCATGTATTTTGAGCCGCAGCTCAGAGAAGCGTTGTCGGGAGGTTGCCTTCTCACAGAAGGTGCTGGTCAACGAAAGGGAGGACAGGCCGCGTCTCGGGATGTAGGTGCAGAGATACTCAAAGACGTGAAGGGGTAGAGTCTCCAACGGCGCGAGTGTACGCCACTTGTCACGGCCCGGATGTTCCATTGTGGAGTTAACCTTGCCCGGATTTGATGACGGGAGGACAGGAGGAAATAGTCCTGGACGGATCACATTTGTCCCGAAGGTTTCCAGCATTACTACCACAGCACCACCCAAGGTAGGCCTAGTGTCCCCGGGTAAAATAAAATCCATCCCTCCATCTGGATAAGCTTAAAAGAAGGGCCATCCCAAATCCAATGAATCCCTGCTCAAGTTCTCAATCCGAGTTGAAGAAAGAGACAATGAACGATTGGCTGCCCAACATTGCACTCTTCTGTTTTCGAAATGGCCCCCAACCGCACCTGAACATTTTTATTGGCCGCTTTCTTCTCGTTCATGGCTTGGATTGGATGATCGCCTTGCTGTCTGCCTTTCACGCTGGTCTCCGCAGGACGCCTTGCATGGAGGACCAAATGCTGCGCTGCTGCCTCCCGTTTCTGCCTAGCCGTCCGCAAATGCAGACCACCACTACCGCATCAAGAAGTCTAGGACTTGGCCGCCTTATGTGCGTGGATGGGGGACCAATCAACGAGCAAAGACTTGATGGAGAAGGCATTGGGGGCCTGGAGTTGCCTTTGAGTTTAGGATTAAGAGCTTCATCCTCCCATCGTCATTCATGCAACTTTTTCTAAATTCTATCTCTCTCTTTAGTTACCCCGTTTTTGTTCCATCATCAAAGACAGCAGAACTTTTACAGGCTTATCAACTCCTTGTTCCAACTCAACAATCCACCATGGAAGCTTTAGTTGTCCCGTCGATGGCCGCCGAGGGCTCCGAGCGTGCCATCCAAACTCTCTACGAGGGCAAAGAGACATGCAGATGCTGCGTAAACTGGGTTACCACGTACCCAGACGATCTGCGCCTTGCCGCTGAAGACCAGCTTGAGTCCAAGCAGAAGGCCCTGGTGGTGCGCATGCGCAAAACCCACGGCGACAACCGCGAGAAACCTCTTGGTCTCCACTCCATCGTCGTCCAGAGCCCGTCCCTGAAGAAGACTCTCGCTGAGGTCTTTGAAGGGTACAAGGGCGTCACCGCTTCCCTAAAGAAGCTCGTCTTCAAGGCGCCGTTTCAGCCCTTCCATCACGTCTGGGACCGCTTCACCGAGATTTTGGAGCGCCAGAAGTGGGAGGACCCCGAGTCCGCTTCCTACACGCAATTGTTGTACGACACCGTCGATGCCGAGCTGCGAGAGGCGAGGGCTGAGGTTGCGGATCTCCTGGAGAACGGCGTCATTACCTACTCCCTCCTCTGGGCGCTTTTCAAGCCCGGGATGACTGTCATAGCCTCTGAGCCTGATGGAGAAGCGCGCTTTTACGTCGTCGATGGCTGCGACTACAACCACAGGGAGCGATATGCTGGCCTGAGTGCAAGATTCGTCGACTACGACGGCAACCGCTTCGGTTACGCGAACGAGCTGATTAGAATCAGCTCCTTCGGCGGTACCCGCAGCATTACCGACCTCCCTGTGTTCCCCATTGGATTCCATCCCAACGGAGAAGAGGCAAAGACCGAGGCCATTGCCCGGGGCCTCAAGTTCCAGGACCTTGCCGGCATCCACTACCTGGCATACTCAGGTGTCTTGAAGTACCATGGCGGCCGAGACATGAACCAGCCGATGGAACGCTACGTGAGTGCACCCTTCAGTCTTTCCTCCCTTCTACTTACACACTTCCCACCAGACCTCCGGCCGCATTATGATCGACGTCGCAGGCTACTCCCAACAGCGCGTGGGATACGCCGAGCCCATCATGGTAACCCCCTTGGGCGCAGACACCCTCCAGCCCACGATCAGCGTCAGCGACGATGTGCACAACCCCGACTCCGCCATGCTGGAGTACATGGCCGGCAATGGAAGAGGACGCCACCGCCACGGCCGTTCAACCCATCCCGGACCCCCCGGACACCCACCCATGCCATACATCGTCGACGACTTCCCCTCCTCCTCCAAGGCCGAGCCCCCAACCCCCACGGCCCTGACCGACCCCCAACTCCTCCTCTGCAGCCCCACCGTGCGCGGCTACTCCCTCAAGCTCAAGCTTTGGGGGACGTTCTCCGTGTCAGGCGTCTCGCCCATCACCTTTAACGAAACTGCCTTCCCGAACCTAATGGTCCCCCCAAGCTACAAGGACCTGATCCTCTCCTTTGTTGAAGCCCACCCGGGGAGTAACAACACCCCCGAAACCGCATCTGCCACCAACACAAATCCCAGGTTCGACGACCTCATCGAGGGCAAGGGGCTCGGTGTCATCCTGCTGCTCGTCGGCAACCCGGGCACGGGCAAGACGCTGACCGCCGAGGCCGTGGCTGACAAGGTGCATCGCCCGCTGTATGTGCTGAGTGCGGGGGAGCTGGGGATGGGGGCGGGGGACGTGGATCATAGGCTGCGGAGGGCGCTGGAGCTAGCCGAGCGGTGGGACGCGGTGCTGTTGCTGGATGAGTGCGATGTGTTTCTGCAGGAGAGGAGGTTGGAGTCAGATTTGGGGAGGAATGAGGTGGTGGCGGTGTTTTTGAGGTGAGCTTTTTACGTCTCTTGTGTGGTTCCAATGTGGAAAATGGTAAGAGGATGACTGACTGACTTGTGTCTGCAGACTGCTTGAGTATTACCGCGGGATTCTGTTCATGACGACCAACCGCGGCGAGACCATCGACAGGGCGTTCCACAGCCGGATTCATCTGACTCTGCGGTATCCTGATCTGGATGCCCCCGCGAAGGAACACATCTGGCGGCACTTTACCAAGCTTGCTGGGGCCGATAACAGCTTTACGGCAGAGGTGTATGACAAGCTAGCGGTGCTGCCCATCAACGGCCGGCAGATCAAGAATACGGTCCGCATTGCCACGCTAGTTGCTGCGCGGGAGAAGGTCCCTCTTGGGGTGGAGCATGTCCAGATTGCTGTTGAGGCGACTCAGGGAGCAGATGCTGCTGGATCGCTTGGGACTGCTGCGTGGAACATGGCGATTGGAAATTAGTTGATGAGGCCGACCAACCTGGGGTTTGAGACTTTTTCTTTTCTTTTCCCATGTCCACCGCTCTTCAGTCTTTCATAGAATAGCCACTCGTACCCATCATACTATGCTCTTAACCCTCTCAAAAACTCTCTCCAACGCCCCCACCTCCATTCTCATAACCGTCTCATGCGTCGTCCCCGGCACAATCTCACTCCTATACCTCACCCACCCCAAGAAAGGTTAAGCACCAGCAAATCGCAAGGGGAGAGGGGAGCCTGGTCGTACCTAGCGGTATGAACCGAGACTTCAGTAGTATCTGCCATACTGGTCGTCGATCTTTGGATCCTGAACGTAAAGATCGTCGGCTGATCAATGTCCAAGTATATGGGGGTTTCTTAGTGATGTGAAAGGATCTTCAGGTGGAGGTTTCTGGGACTAACCAAGACAGTGAACGTCAATTCCACCACTCTGCGCCTCAAGTGACCTCAAGAATAGGCCTAATTCCAAGAATCAATGTATCTGGAACTCTCTCGTCGTTGGCTTTGTGATACACACCCGTGTAAGTGAAGTGACGTACGGCTTACTGTAACGTCATGGTTTTTTTCGCCCTGTTTACCAGCCCCTGGATGGGCTGGTGTGGTGACACAGCAACGAATGGCAGCTGTATAAGTCTCAACGTTATCCATGAAGAGCTGACAATATGCTTTGGTCTCTTTCTGAATTCTAATCCTCTTATTTTTGTGCAGGCTGCCCCGTTTGGTGGTCCGCCCCGCTTCCAGACAGCCCACACCGCTTGTCACCATGAACTTACAACCACAACAACCGACAAAAATGTCGCAAGCCAGCATCTACGACTCCCTCCGCGTCGTTCAGACCGTCCTCGGCCCAACTCTCGCCAAAGGCGTCATCAAGCGCCACCCATGGGTTGTAGCCGCAGCGCAACACCTCGGCCTCGACACCAACGCCGTCCAACTCTGTCAAGCACTCCGCAAAAAGCACGGCAGCGGCCCCCTCCTCCTCTGGCTCCCCTTCCGCAGCCAAGTCCTCCTCCTCGACCCCTGTGACGTCTCTCAAGTCCTCAACTCCACCCCCATCCCCTACGGCTCCGACACGTGAGAAAAGAAATCCTCCCTCCGCCACTTCGAGCCCAACCACATCCTCATCGCCGACCCCGAGCGCCGCGCCCAGCTCCGTTCCGTCCACGGAACCGCCATCGCAACTAACGCCCGCGTCCACCCTTTCGCCTGCCGCTTCCAAACCGTCATTAACGAAGAACTCACCCCCATCCTCCCCTCCCAGAACAACCCCGAACCCACCACCCTCGACTGGCCCATTTCTCCACGGCCTGGTACCACGTCATTTGCCGCATCGTCCTCGGCGACGCCGCCCGCGACGATGACCAGCTCAGCACGGACCTAGACGCCCTCCGGAGCCGCGGCAACGCCGGCTTCCTGCTGCCCGTGAACAACACTAAACTGGACAAGCTCCAGGCTCGACTAGCTCAGTACATCACCGCGCGCGAGGAGGGCAGTCTCGTCTCTCGCCTGCCACAAAAAGACAGTCCCCAACACAGCGAGGACTTTGACCTCGAGAGCCAGATCACGCACTGGCTGTTTGCTTTGACCCAGCGGGGATTGTCGTGTTCCGGGCGCTGGCACTGCTGGGGTGTTACGGGGAGGCTCAGGCGCGGGCGGCAGAGGAGGCGAAATTAAGGGTTGAGGAGGATAAGAGGTACTCGCGGGCAGCTTTTCTGGAGACTGTGAGGCTGTATCCGACGACGCCAGCGATTTTGAGGGAGCTGAATGAGGATGCGGTGCTGGGGGGGCATGAGTCTAATAAGGGGACGGGGGTGATTGTGTTTTCGCCGTTTTTGCATCGGGATGATGAGGGGTTGGAGTTTGCGGATCGGTTGGCGCCGGAGCAGTGGTTGGATAAGGAGGTGGATTTGGAGAGGGGGCTGGTGCCGTTTAGTGCTGGGCCGGCGATCTGTCCGGCGCATAACTTTGTGCCGATGGTGGGGGGGTTGGCGATTGGTGCTGTGGCGGGCAAGGCGAAGGTTGAGTTGGTGAAGCTGGAGTTGGATCCGAAGGCGTTGTTGGGGACGTTGGATCATACGGAGGTGAAGTTGAAGTTGGAGAAGCGGTGAACAGAGGTGCTGGCATGAATGATGTACCGGATATGTTTAACGATTTATGGGTGATTGGATGATAGACGCATTAGCGATTGCTTCAACTTTCCACGATTTTTACCATCTCGAGACTCAGGCTTCCTCCTGCGATACCCACATTATGCTCTCCGCTTGTATCTTCTCTGCAGTCTTCGCGAATTCCAACGCCGCCGCCTTCCCTGCTCCTAAGACCTCCGGGTCGCCGAGCCCACCCCCATTCTCAGTCTCAGTTCTTGGATATTCTTCCACTGGAACTCCGTTGATGGTTGTGTCGACGCCTGCGACGACCTGATAGTCGGAACCACCAACGTTGATAGTGCGTGATTCTTGTCCGTCTGTCTCCACCGTTACACTCCCGGGGAGTATTACAACTCCGTGTCCGCCCACAACTGTACTCCCAGTGCTTGTTCGCGGGGAGAGGAGGCGGAGGGGGACGGTGGTGGAAGAGTCGCCTCGTGACGGTTCCTGTTCTTGTTAGTTAGCTGACTGATAGAAAAGACATGGTTTCTCTAAACACTGTAAAAAGTACTCACAGATTTGATCCCGCGGAATGGAAGTGCTTCTGCGCACGCCACAAGGTGCAAGACCAGCAGAAGTATGCGGCCGAGGTGGTTGATGACGAGCATTATGAGAGCACCATCGATGAGGGTGTTTCCAGTCTTGCCGAGATCTCTGAGAAGAGAACTAACGAAGAAAGCAAGTGAAGGGGTTTTCCCCTCATGCCCAAGCCCCCAAACTTCGAAACACATCCAAAACCAGCAACTCTGACGCCTTTTCTCCCAATCCCCCAGGGTTAGGGTCTGCTTCCTTCTCCCTCTTTCCGGAAAGTGGTCAGGGTTAGGGTCCCCCTTATCCTTCCAGCCCCTGAAAACACAGAACACCACCAAAAAACAACCATCGCCATCAAAACAAGATCCCCAGAAATGCAAAAGGAAATGCCCTCTGATCAAATCCAGGTTTGAACTGGAGACCTTCAGTGTGTTAGACTGACGTGATGACCAACTACACCATTCGACCGTATGAGCTTTTGATGTGATGCTCCGCTCGGGGATGGGGTTTGTGAGTGTTGCGAGTCGTAAGGGGCCCACTGGGATCCATCTCGGGTTCAGTCTTCTCGGAGGTCTTGGTCAAGTTGCTGGCGGGCGTGGGTGGAAGGGGGTGGGTGGGGGAGATAGTGGCAAGTTGGGTGGGTGAAGACGGAAACGGGGACGAGATTGAGGTTGGTTGCGATGGTTGGTAGTTGTAGTTGTGCCAGTTCGGTTGTGGATGGAGACGGCCGGTCTGAAGTGGCTCTTGGTGGTCCGAGGTGGCCTTGTTGCTCTCAACCTGAGGAGAGGGAAAGACAAATGGAGAACAGGGAATAGGACTGGTCCAGCTCGTGCAGACAACATGCATGAACCGCTTCCACTTACCAAAGCCTCAAGGCTGTTCGCCAACACTTCCCACACGAACAAGCTCCCACCGCACGCCGATCACAACCTGCAAGAACAGTTTCAGTTTATCACAACACGGGACCCAATGCGAAGAGAAAACGAGACATCCCATTGCCTAACTTATCCGAGGACCCAGGCAAGCCCACCAAGCCCCGTCGCATTCTACCACTTGAACCGGCGTGGTCTCCTCCAATCGCAGTCATGCAGTCGGAATTCGACCCTTCCAGCAAGGTGGTGGATGAGACTCGCTTGGTGTCGTAACTCAGCCCAGGCCCTCCTGTGCGTCTCCTCCAAGAAAGAAAAAAAAATATTTTTTTTTGGTAATTTTTTTGGTTTGGTTTGTTGTGTTGTTGATGTATGTCGTCCCTCGCGTCAAGATGCGCATCGTCAGTCCGGTAAACAGACCGAAGCTAACAAGAAGATTGTGCGCAGACCAGGGCGACGGTGTCGAGTCGTGATTATTGTTGTCGCAGCGGGTCGCGACACCGCCCGCCGGGCGAAGGCTGAGGCGGCGTGCAACTGGCGCCACTGAGTTGTGATTTGGCTTGTTCGGTTCAAGTGGGGTTCTCTCCCCGGTCGTCGTCATGGCAGATTGGCTCCGAAGGTCGAACGACCTTCAAGTTGAGAAAGTTTCTTTTTGACCCTTCAACCCTCCGGGGTATCGATGGTTCCAGCGCCAGGAAAGCGCCAGCCGACGCTCTCCTCTCCGCCGGGCATCAACCGAAACGTAGAATGGTGTATACCGGTTATGCCCAGCCACCCATCCATTCCTGACCTTCCCCTCCCCCCAACACCCCAAACCGTCCCCCCCTTCCCCTTCCCTCCGCCAACCCAACCCCCTGCACCCCACCAACGCCCTGCGCAGCATCAGCAGCATCAGAAAGAACCCAGAAAAGAACAGCCAGCAACGTAAGAATCGTGCCCCTTCTTTCCCGTCCGTCCCATGCGCCGTGCCACGACCAGAAGCAAAAACACAAACACTATACCCTTGCCAAAGCCGCGCCATGCCATCGACAAAGAAAAAGAAACCCGGAACGCCGCCATTAACGCCATGCAACGCCGTTGTATGACTCCATAGTCCCCCATTTCTGCACCAGAAACCCCCAAGACGTCATGAATGTCGAAGGGAGATGGGAAGGACCTGTCCGTCGCCGCGAAAAAAGAGAAAATAGACATGTACAATCGAAAAGAGATGAGAAAAACATAACCTCATACTCATCGCATCAACCCGTCACAATACACCCCTGGCGGGGAGAGACGAGTTTATGCTTGGGGAGGAGGCGCCTGGGGCTGCGGCTGGCCCTGCTGCCCCTGAGGGCGGGGGCCACGCTGACCGCCGTAGTTCTGGCGGGGTCCCTGACCCTGGAAGCCACGGCGAGGTCCCTGGCCACGGTGGCCACCCGAGACGCCCCGGTTGTTCTGGTATCCTCCACGGATTTGGGGAACGGACGGGCCAGCGCCGTTCTGGCGGTTCTGCCCCTGCCAATCCCCCTGACCAGGAACGGGAGGTCTTGGCTGAAGAGCCGGTCCCTGAGCCTGGAAGAGGGCGTGCATGGGCGGCTGCTGCTGCTGCTGCTGCTGAAACTGCTGCGGGAACTGTTGCTGCTGCTGCTGCTGAGGCTGCTGCTGTTGCTGGGGCTGCTGCTGAGGCTGCTGCTGCTGAGGCTGCTGCTGCTGCTGGTACTGCGGCTGCGGTGCCTGCTGGATCTGGGCAGGCCGGAGGTTGGAGATGGGACGCGGGATGGATTCGGGATTCTCGTAAACGTAGAGGCTCTTGTCGATGGTATGCGGAATGGGGTGGATCTCGGTGCCCAGGTCGCGCTCAATGTTGTACAGGTTAAACCTGTCGTCCCAGTTGATCAGGTTGATAGCCAGACCAAGGTGGCCATAGCGGCCGGAACGACCAATGCGATGGAGGTAAGTCTCGGCGTTCTTGGGGAAGTCGAAGTTGATGACGACGTTCACAGCCTGGATATCAATACCGCGGGTCAGAAGATCCGAGCACACCAGGTTGCGGCAAACGCCGTTGCGGAAGTCGTGGAACACGCGGTTGCGGGCATGCTGGGGCATCTTAGCGTGGCTGTAGAAGCAGGAGTATCCGAGTTCGGTGATCTTCTTGGCGAGCAGTTCGACGCGGTTGGTAGAGTTGCAGAAGATGATGGATTGGTTGATCTGCAGCTTCGAGAAGAGAGTGTTGAGGCAGTGAACTTTCTGCTTCTCCTCGACGTAGGCGTAGTATTGAGTGATACCACGCAGTGTAAGCTCATCCATGAGGTTGATCTCGTAGGGGCTGACCATGTTCTTGTCGGAGAAATCCTTGACCGAGATGGGGAAGGTGGCGGAGAAGAGCATGACCTGGCGGTCCTTGGGGTGGAACTGTAGGAGCTGCTCGATAACTGGGGTGAACTCGGGAGAGAGGAGCTTGTCGGCCTCGTCCATAATGAACATGGGGCATTCGCTGAGATCGGCCACGTTCTTCCCGGCGAGATCGAGGATGCGGCCCGGGGTCCCGACCACAATATGGACGGGATCCTGCAGGCGGACAATGTCGTCCCTCAGACCAGTTCCGCCGGTGGTGACCATGACGTTCACGCCGAGGTGTTTTCCGAGAGTCTTGCAGACCTGCGATGTCTGCATGGCCAATTCGCGTGTCGGGACGAGGATAAGACATTGGATCTTGGAGACTTTGGGGTTGATCTTTTGCAGGGCGGGAATGACGAAGGCGGCTGTCTTTCCAGTGCCGTTCTTGGCACGGGCGAGGATGTCGCGGCCGGTCAGGGCAACGGGTATGCTCTCTTCTTGAATTGGTGACGGCTTCTCGAAGCCAGCCTCGAAAATGCCCATCAGGAGGTCGCGGTTGAGTCCAAAGTTCTCAAACTCCAGGCCCTTGGTGTTGGTCACATCCTAGGTGGAAAGGTAATGTTAGACCGCCAGCTCGACCCGCACATCCAGTGTTCCGTATTCCCACCTCTGTCTGCTGTCTCGTGTCCCTCGCAGGGAGCCTCAGGTTCTTCCGCCAGTCCTCCGGGTTCGCATCATCACTGCTTTGTCAGTTTGAAATCCATTGCGAGCCGGCTGGCACGACCTACTTCAGGGTTGAGGCCCGGAGCGCATCAGCTAAGCTGTCTGTCATTTTGACGAATGGGCGTGCCGTTGGGGGAGCACGCTAGGGTGGGGAGCTGGAGGGGTTTCTCGTCAGGCTCGGCTTGCAGGTTTGCGAAAAACGAAGGCGCGCTGGTTGACCCGGTCGAGGTCGGCGGGGCAGTGGTATCGTAGAGGTGAAAAATTATGGAAAGGAGTCAATCGCTTGAACAGGCAGTCGCGCGGTCGCCTGGAGGGTCGAAGATCGTGATTCTGGAAGAAGATGGAAAAGTGGTCTGTGGGATTGTTGTCTTTTTTTCAGTGGAGAGTGGCCTGCGGGGAGGAGCTCGGTCGAGATTTGTGTAAAGATTCGGTGGTTTCTTCGTGGAGAGGTCCGGGTTTGTTCTTGCGGGTTCAATGGGGCAGGGAAGAAGGTGTACCTTGGGAGGTGGGAAAGTAGGTCGGGCTGGAGGTAGTTGTGGTTGTCGAAAAGTTCAGGTGCGAGACGCTTTTGCTGGTGTCACGTGTTGGCCCCTGCACGGCACTCGGCGGCGGGGCTGGCCCTGTGGCGAGAGTGGGGCACAGAGAAGCAGGGGCCAACTGAGACCCTTGTCAGCCCCACCTGAGCTTCCGTCCACATCCGCATCACTGATCTTGGTGGGACCTGGACTGGAAGGGACGACCTCTCGCCTCCTCGTCCTCTTCCTCTTCCTCCATCCCCCATTGGCAAGAGACATGCCGGCATTTTGTTGTCGGCCTTCTGAAAGATGACCGCTCTAGCTTGAAATCATGTTTTCCAGGAAACCAACAACAGTTTTACCCACGAGCAGCAGTCGACCACTTCGGCTGCGCGCGGCGATCGCACAATGGCACCTGCGTCCATGTCGTCCCTACGCATCAGTCCATGATGTAAAACCAGGGCAAAAGTCAACTGCCCAGGCGAGCGAAGACCTGGTCTGGCCGACATCCGCGAAGCCCACGCCCTACGACATCTTCGGGCTTGCGCTGAAGGCGCCCTACAGCAAGGCCCGGTATTTCCAACTCGCAAAGCTTTACCACCCCGACCGGCAAATGGCGCACACAACCGACGACGGCATCCCGCATCTGACGAAGCTCGAGCGGTACCGGCTCGTGGTGGCGGCCAACGAGATTCTCAGCAATCCGCAGAAGAAGCGCATGTACGATATGTACGGGTTCGGGTGGGAGAACCAGACGGACCCTCAGACGCGGCATCGTGAGGCGGACCGAGCCTGGCGACAGGAACCGGGGAACGCGAGCATGAACGCGACGTGGGAAGATTGGGAGCGATGGTATCAGAAGCAGAATGGCAAGGAAGAGGGCGACAAGCAGGAGAAGGTGTTTACCTCGAACATCATGTTCATGGGCATCGTCTCGTTCTTCCTGATTGTTGGCACGTGGAGCGGGATGACGCGGGCTGGCACAAATTCGGTCAGCATGCTCGAGCAGCGGGACGAGCGGCATGCCGCCATCAGCAAGGAGCTGCGGGAACGACAGACCCGGAGATTTGGGCTGGGCCGCGAGGACAGGGTGCAGAACTTCGTTCGGCAACGAGAGATTGAGAAATGGGCACATGAGGCTACTAGTCATGGGGTACCTGCTCTCCCGGCGCCCGCGGCAAACAGTGTCCCCAGCACGAGCCCTCGGGCGGATGGATAGCGGCAGCACAGGGTTCGACATTGCTCGAGGTTGTCCATGACCATGACCATTCCAGTAACTCGGGTCCCGACCCTCGGGCGGTCCCTTTCCGAAGGCAGCTGCATGCCTGCCACTAGTATACACACGGATGGTGCCCTCCGGGCGCGAGCAAAGAGCATTTTGGGGCAGACGCCAGTCTCCATCGATGGAATGAGAGTCAAGCTCCTGGAGTGACAGCCGTTTGATGGCGCGATTGACGATCCAATCAGATTGTCACAAAACAAAAGAAACCATCCCTACTCTGCCATATAGGCTCGCATCAGATGTTCTGCTATACTTGCGAGTCAGAGACCCTTTCTCAGGAGCATCGCTCACTTTGCGGCTCAAGGTTGGAGGTGCGGAAGGGCAAGGAGATCCGTCATTTGGGATTTGTGTTTCTTTTTGAGCATATGCCCCTTACTTGCATATCTCTCTTGTACTTTTTGTTGTTAAACGGGTATTGCTTTATCGGGACTTATCTCTGCCTGCTCCACAACAACCGCTCTGGTTGGTCCAGGGCCGGTGTAAGCCAGAGAGAACACCCACAACAAGCATCAACCCAAAGTGACCTGAACAATCGCCGCCTTGTTGCAGTGGTTGTTCTTTTCCATCGTGTGAGGAGCAAGACTTAAGGTTAATAATTGGCCCTAACCCTTTACAAAAGGCCAACTCTGTGCAACGAAACACACGATGTCGGCAAACACCGCAAATCATCAACTACCCTCCATCATCATCTAAGACTCTCAACAGTAAGTGAAGGAGAATGGGCCGTTGATTCGGATCCAACTGGCCCTTTTTATTTTCTAAGCTGTGAGTGTTCAAGAAAACAAAAGGGATGGTTGGTTAACTGGCTGCCAGTGGACTTGGAGGTCTGAGTGGAATTGAAGCAAAACTGCAAAAGAAGACAGCAACACCAACGCCCCGTGGACAACATCAAAGCCATTGTCTGATTCAACCCAAACCTGCCTTTTCCCACTTCTTTCATTCATTTCCAAGCATTTCAATAGCATGATTTATGCTCCAGGCGCACCTTCAGCGGCTGGTGTTTGGTAACTGGGTTCATTCCTGGGTGTGCCACATGCCTAGCTGTTCAGTCTCAACATGGAGATATCTCGAGCCTCTTCCCTAGATAACGCCTCAAACTCTCCACGCGCGTGACGCGCTCTTTCTTGTTTTCTTTCCCCGCGTATGACCGACTTCTTCCTCCACACCACACCTTTCCCACCAGCTTTTTCTTCAATTGCTCTCTTCTTCCCCGCCCAACGCCTGACTTCTTCAACTCTTCAATCTTCCTCTCCTTCTTGCAACTGATGAGAAGCCTCATCGCACGCTTCGTCTTTTGAGTTTTGCTCTTCTCATTTCTTGCACTCTTTCACCGCAAGAAAACCTTTTGCTTCAAACACTCATCATGCCGACCGACAGACTGGCCCATCCCATTTCTCATCAGCCTGGTCAGCAGCTCATCAAACCAATTTCACAGTTCCCAGTTCAATGGCACATGATGCAGTTGATGGTCAATAACCCCATGCCTGGTCAGCAATGGGAGCAGCAGAACGACCAGCAGCGCTTCAATTTCTTCAACGTCCATCCGTTTTACGAGGTCCCAGGTCATCAGTTGAGTCAGTCTGTGCTGTCTGGTCAGCAGCAGGACCCCATCCGTGGCTACGATCCTCCGACCCGAGCCGCGATTGATGGCGCCGGTCACTATCCTGGACACTTAACTGGAAGAGAGGACTTCCAACAGCAGGAACGGCATCGGGACAAGCGCAGACGGATCAAAGATGACACCGCTCGAGAGGAGGCATCCCAACACTTCCATTTGGGGCTGTATGTGTCGCCCAAGCCGTTGTCTAAGAGCGGTCCGCGGGGCCCTGCACAGCCCCCAACCGAAACACCATCCAAGTCAATTTGCCACGAGCTCATGACGTGTGCTCTGTTGTCTGGTCAACTTCAGAAGCGACCTCGGCAGTTCTCCGACTTGCCCCCGGAGATCCAATCCATGATCTTTACTGAGGCAATCTGCAAGCCAAACGTCCACTTTGCCAGGCCCGTGGAATTGGTTTCTGGTCAGATGTGGACGTTCAACTTTGCCCCAATGGCCGGTAAGAAAGACAAGTCGGGCTATCGCCAGCTCAAGGCCATCAGTGCAGTCAACCAGTTGGCCAACAAGGCTGTGCGCTTGGCCACAAAGAAAAACGAGCTCACGGCAGCACGGTTGCCGTTCACACTCAGGCCAGATGGACAGTCACCGCGGTTCGATGGTGCTGAGGACTTGGTCTTTATCGACTTCCCCAAGCGCTCTAGGGGTACCACAGCCCCATCCGAGTTTATGGTAAGCAGGCTGTTTACTTGTTGAAGTTTTCCGCATTGTTTGGAGCTGTCCCTCGCCTCTCGCCAGAAAAACCTATCTCTCCATAACTCCACCTTCAACAGCCAACATCTTCCCACCAAATTACCATCAAAACACTAACATCATCGATAGCACAACTACAACCAATACCTGACCGCCACCCTCCGAGCCTTCAACCACTACGACGTCGCTCTTCAGTGCAAAGACATCCAAAAACTCGCCCTCAAGTACAGCCACAACCACCACACCTCCTTCTCCCCCAAGGCCACCTTCCGCTGCGCCCGCGACCCAACAAACCCCCTCGACCCCCACCAAAAACACGAAGGCTGGCGCATGTGTCCCGAGGAGCTCTTCGCCTTCGTGAACTGCTTCCCAAAGCTGCGCGAGCTCTGCATCGTCCTGGAATCCTCCCGCACCAAATCAGAGAAGGCCTGTGTCGAGCAGTACCTCAAGAACTACTACACCCGTAAGCCCCCCTCTGCACAATGCCCACACTCAAGCACCGCGACTAACCCCTCCAAAAGTCCCAGCCTCCTCCTCCCTCCGCCGCACCCTCACAGTCCACGTACGCAACAATTTCTGCTGTTTTGCCCCTTTCTGGCTGTCTCAGGAGCTGTTTTGCTCCCGAGACAGCCCCTCACCGCGATACGGAAGCAAATGACTGACATCGTTGGTAGCACGCCACAGACCACTCCTACATCGAACTCCACCCCGCCCTCATGCTCTCCCCTTACCAAACCCCCCTCCCACCCCGCGCGTCCAAAACCGTCCGCTTCAAACTCGAGCACCTAACCAGCATCCACAAGATGCTTCACGAGATGAAGAATGCCCACCTCCTGCGCGACACTCTGCCAGATCAGACTGCGCAGGAGGCGGCACAGTGGGCGAGCATGTATCGCATGACGTTGGGGGAGAGGAAGGCGCTTCTGTGTAAGGTGTTGATTGCGACGAATGCGCTTGGGGAGGAGAGGGTGAGGGAGGTGGAAGGGGGATGGAAGAGGGTGGTGGGGGGGGAGGTGAGGGATGTTTTGGGGGTTTGAAGTAGGGGGGGAGGGGGGGGGGAAAGGGATGGAAGGGGAAGAATTGGGAGGAAGATGGAGGTGGGTGATGAGTGAGAATGGTTGGGAAGACAGGATAAGGAAGAGGCATTTGGTAGCGCCTCGCGTTGAAGGTGGTGGGTTCTGCGAAGGGTGAGGGGGTTGTATCTTCCCCCAGAGACCTTCCCGCGGTTTAGGTTTGGCCCTTAGGGTCTTAGGTTGCGATTCTAGTTGGCCATGGTTTCTTCTAGAATTGGCATTGGCGTGGAAGGCGGATCTGACATGGGCACATACCGTGGTTCGGAAAAGAATGGGATTTGACCGCCACTGAGGATTGTTTGTGTGTTGTATATCTATGTTGCTTGTTCAAGGCTCTTGTCCGGGGCTGACCAGTTCCTTTTCCCCCGAAACCTAATGCAATCAGATGGAAGAGGAATGGAGAATGGACAAACCCTAGCATTCGGGTGTTTCTCTGATAAGTTTACTCTTATTACCGCTTGATTGAGCTCGACATGTGGCTATGAGACAAAGACAGCACCAAGGTAAAAGTGGTTTCGTTGTCCCCTTTGTTTGTCACCTTTCTTACATTGCAGGTTATATACGAGTGTATGCATGACAAGGGTTTACTTACTCTGGTCTCCTTAAATCTTTGTTAACTCGGATACTTCGAATCCACCGCTCATCAAGCTCCGGTACAAATACTCAATGGTCGCTTGCATGGAAGACGGATCATAAACCGGTACCCAGATATCCAACCACTACAGCTCCAAGTCTTTTCTCACATCCAGATATTCCACGACCTCAAAATCTCGAACACATCGCAACAATAGACGGACGCTTCCCCCAGTTCTCGAAGCCGCCCCGCGAGATCCAAGACTCGATCTTGGACTCGTCGTTGACACTACCCACCCCATGCGTGCAAATTCTCACCATGTATGCTCTCCCATACCCAGATACTGTTCAACGTACCTTGGATAACCCTCCAAAAAGCTGGACGCTTGAATTCATGGAGATCTTGAAATCCGAAATGCAGACCAACCGCATGAGGTTCGTGCTTCCGGAGCCGAAGTCGGCCAGGCTCTCTGGGTACTACCAGTCATTCTCAGGGGCAACGGCATTATTCCCCACAGCTGGGCAAGCCTGGAAGTAGGCAGTGAGAACTTGGAACAAGGCCGAGAAGGTCGATGACGAGTGGGAAATCGGGAACAAAACCATCGAAGCCATCGAGGCCATAAAGCGGCGGCTGACAAAGAAGAAGACAATGGAGATCTGTCCCAGACTAGTCCTGCCCCTCCAAACTGGAAACGAGGGTTTGCAAAGCGTCTTCCTCAAACCCACCACTGACATCTTGTGGATCGATCTCCCCTTTGGAGGAGGCCGCGCGTCCGAATCGTTGAAATTTCTTTCGCACTGCGGATTCTACAACGAGCACCTAGCGTCGGTGCGGCATGTTGCTATTGAATGGGACCCTAGCCGGTACTACAAAACCTACGATGCCTGCATTCAGATGCGGGAAAATCGTCGAGACTGGATGGTGTTTCAACAGTCACCACCCCTCACACATTTGACGTGCATCCTTTGCAAAGTGCTGGGTACCCCTGATTTCGCATATCTTACCGGGGATGAAAAAGCCGAAGTTCAGCGCTGGATCAGGAAGCATGAAGTCCGGGAGGACTTGCACACGCTTAAGTACGGCTGGAGATCCGTGACCCAGTTCCTGGCCCATTACCGCAGGCCCTGTCCCGACTCGACAAATGGGAAAGAGACTATGCCCAATGCGGAGGAGTTGGCTCTCTGGGATCAGTTTGGGAAACTTTAACATCTGCTTGAGCCAGTGGACAACGCCATGGAAGCAGTTGAGAAGTCCCTTGACGCTGCGCATGGCCCCGAGGATGACGAAACTGTGATTGATGCTTGCGTGGACGACTTTGACGGCGACAAACTGGCCTTCTACAATACTATCCTCCGTGACAACGAGTCTTGGGAGGCTTATCATCCCGAAGATTTTGACGCAAATGATGCTCCTATCTGCCTTGGTCAGGAGACGACAGGAACACATGACCATGTGGGCAGGTAGTGCGAGAACTTCCAGACGGCCACGACGTTCTGGCCCATTACCACACCCAAACTGGAGGCGTTGTACATCATTGATTGTGGCATCAGGCTCAAGCCTGGGGCATCTATCCCAAGCGGTACACCCACGTTTCAGGGATACGGATGCGTCTTTGTCGAAAATTCCGGGGCCCAGCACAAGGGGAAGGAGGAAGAGGTCTGGCAGTATCCAAAACCCGGCCGATGGCACTCTACATCTCTCCGCATGGCCCTTGATGCCGGGACTTGGATGATAGGCCGGCAGGGCTTGATTCAGCAGCAATGGTTGGAAGACTTGCACCAATGGAGAGACGACGAGGACCGGCCGGACGATTTTATTAGGGCGGATATGGAAGACCGTGCAGACAGCCTGCATAAAAGGACGGTCACGGAAGCTAACGTCCCGGAATGCAAGGTGTTGCCCGTTGTCGAGACTTCTGTTTGAGGTTGTCTTCAAGCTGAGATGGTTTAGGGGAGGCTACAGGCTGGTATTGAGGGTTGAGGGCCGGCTAAAGGTCACGAAAGGTGAGATCAAGGTCAATCTACTGCGAAGGCACATGGGTGCTACAGTTCAAGAATGGTGCTTAAACCGTTTTCTTGCGAATTTGAAGGATCATCAAAAAGAATCCTTGTACTCCCCGTCAAAGTGCTCAGGCTCTGGCCATGGCGGCAAGTTGGTGCACGGGATGATCGGGAATCATTGAAAAGAATGTTGGTGAGAATCTGTTGTAGATTATTTTGAACAAAGAAAAGCATGGGATACCTATACTTCGAGGCGGCCAGCAAAATGGAGACGAAAAAGAGGCAATCCCAGCTCGCGGCCGAGTTCTCTTTGTTGGTTCTTTGATTGTTGGTCACGTCATTACCAAACAAAGAATGGGGCGTTTCCAACAGTGTCATAAGATGGATGTTCTCTACCGCCCACCAACGACAACGCACTGCCGTTCGGTGTTCATTCATGGGTAGCTGCTGATCCTGCGGCTGAAAAAGAAAAAAAGGAAACGGGGGTTAACCACAGTCTCGTGTTATCTGGGGCATCACGAGAGCAGGATACCACACGTCATATGCGACTGTCTCGAGACGGGTTCACCTGGGACGGCTGGGACATCCAGTTTATATAAATCACAATTTATGGGACGATTACCTCTCACACAACTGGCAACCATCAATTTCTTACCAGCCAACACGACCTACCCACAACACTTGCGACCTATTTACAACCACCCTGTCAACTACGTACAAACTGGCGACCATGGATACTGGAGTTGGCCTTCAGGCAGAGACAAGGGGGGAATCGGCTGTGACTACGTCACACCCCAAACCCCCCAATGGATCGCGCCATGCTTGCCTATTACAACAACATGGATCTCGATGTGCATAATGAGCACGACTACAAATTTGACCCCGACAAATATAATAAGGCCAACAACACCCCTCTATGTCCTTCGAGAAAGAGGCGGGCCAACGGACGGACAAAGACTCGGGCAAAGAGTCGAGCAAACACTTGGACAGCGTGGTGTGACAATGTCTATGCGCCTGCTTTTTACTGGCCGTTGACCACTCCAAAGCTTCAAGTACTTTACCTCGTCAATCGCGGCATCAAGCTGAAACGAAACGCTGTGATTCCGCCCCACTCTCAGACGTTTCGAGGAAACGGATGTATTTATGTTGAGGCCGATTCAAGGGACGCCTCATTGAATCAGGTTTGGAAGTTTCCCAATCCTAAGTGTCCGGGATGAGACATCTTCCGATCTTGCCATGCACATCCGAGTATATATGATACTGAACAACAACGACCGGTGGGAGTCTCGCCTGGAAGCTATAAAAAAGAACAGGGACCCAAAGTTCAAAAATCGCTGGACAAATCCCAAAGAGGGTTCACCGGAGTATGACATAGTTACTCAACAGAAGCAAACTGCCTGACTATAGGGTTCTAGCAGTGGTGGAAGACGCTAAAGAATGCATTCTCGGCCCTGAAAAGCCTTTTGTGGGTAAGGCTTCAACGCCTGGAAAGGGAAGACAAAGGTTGAGAAAAAAACCCGCAAGAATTCAGGAAACTCTGAGCTCACTGGTCGAGCGAAAACGAACAAAAAGAAACCCCGACGGAAAGGAAGGAAACTAAACAGTCAATGGAGTAACGTATCTTATCAGCGAGTGCACCATATCACCGAATGCACCACTTTTTTAGCGCAACACACCCTCTCACACTCAACATCAATTTTCTCTCCACAACACGATGCCTCCCACTTTAAAGGAAGGCAGGATAATCCTAGCCCTCGAAGCTCTTGAAAAAGACGAGAATCTAAGCCTCCGAGCCGCAGCCAAGATCTACAACGTTGACCATACAACTCTCTCCCGAAGACGCAATGGTCAGCCTGCACGACGCGATATTACGCCCAATTCGAAGAAGCTTACGAAAGCAGAAGAGGAGGCAATTATTCAGTATATCATTGAGCTATCTATACGCGCATTCCCGCCCAGGCTGTATAGTGTAGAAGATATGGCCAACCAACTACTACGCGAACGCGACGCGCCCCCTGTCGGCAAACTCTGGGCGCACCGGTTTGTCAAACGCTAGCCAGAGCTCCGTACGCGTTATACGCGTAGATACGACTACTAGAGGGCTAAGTACGAGGATCCGAATGTCATTAGCGAGTGGTTTGCACTCGTATAGAATATTATAGCTAAGTATAGTATTGTCGCTGACGATGTCTATAACTTCGATGAGGTTAGGTTTATAATAGGCATTATCTTCGCGGGTATAGTGGTCACGACCTCAGATGGCTGTAGCAAGGCAAAACTGGCCTAGCCTAGTAACCGCGAATGGGCGACGGTCATCTAGGGAGTTAATGCCCTTGGCTAGGCTATCCCTCCGTTCATCATCTTGGCCGCGAAGTACTACCTCGCTAATTAGTACACCGAATGTAACCTCCCGGCCGACTAGCGTATTGCAACCACCGACAATAGCTAGACTACTAATACTATAGGTCTCGATTGGATCAAGCACTTCGACTACTATACCGCACCCCGGACAAAGGGCAAATACCGGTTATTGATCCTCGACGGCCACGAAAGCTACTACTCGACCGAATTCGAGTGCTACTACTAGCAGAATAATATTATCACTCTATATATACCTCTATACTCCTCCTACCTCCTCTAGCCACTTGATGTCAGCTGCTTTGGGCCGCTGAAGCAGGCGTATAGTCGCCAGGTTAAGGAGTTGATACGGATGTATATCAACTATATTAGCAAGCTCGAGTTTCTCTGCGCCTTTCGCGAGGCCTTCTTTGCCTCTATCACCGAGAGGAATATCCAGGGCGGCTTTGCAGGGTCTGGCCTTGTGCTATACAATCCAGAAAGGGTACTTTCCAAGCTGGATGTCAAGCTTCGAACACCAATACCCCCGAATTCACGACCCGGCACTTCACACTCTTGGGTCTTCCAGATACTATACAACCCCCGAGAAGCCAACGCGTAGTTAACGCTCATCAAGACTCGCATTGCCACCTATCAAAATAGCTCTCCAACCCCAATGTTGACCGCTGTGGATCAGCTTACCAAAGGTACAATGGCTGTGATGCACGAGGTAGCTCTTCTTCGGTCAGAGGTGTAACGGTCTCAACAAGTGTATTGCAACTAGCTGATGACGACTCTACGAGTACACTAAACTTGAAGAAAGAAGAGAAAGGAAAGTAACTGTTCCCACGAAGTGGCCTTGTTCTTATGACCAGAGGGAGAACGCGTGCCATGGTATGTCATCCGCGTCAGGGAATGCGTAATGGTGATGGAGGTCGTATGGGCACTGACGGGTCATGGCGTTGATGGACCAAGGCGCTGGGCCATAACGGTGCCTGCTGCCGATCATAGCCGAGAGTGACTGATCGTCCACAAGCAGGCTATACCTGCCTTGACACCAGTGGGACTATGGCGCTGATAGACCAGTGTGCTGGGTCATGATCGAGAATGGTTGCTGGCCGAGAGTCTCCGAGGCTGTCAACGGGGCTCAGCCCAGCCCGTTACAAGAGGTCTCTTCGCTCCGCAAGGCCAACGAGGCACTAAGCAAGCGCCGGAGAGCCAAACGAACACGTTTGCAGCTTGGAGGTTCACTTACTATACAAGGTGCACAGAAGGCACTAGGCCAGGGAGCCGTTGGTGATGAGGGAGTGCAAGAAACGCAGCTGGATAGTAATAGTGCAGGGGGGAGGCGTACGAAGGTTCGGTGCTGTGGTATATGCGGCAAGCCTGGCCATAATGCCCGCACTTGCCAGGAGGCTATAGAAGCATCTGATTCAGCTGTTTCCGATGTAATTATAGTTGATTTCTAGCGTTGATGCGTTGTAATTGAAGATAGTTGTTGTGGGGTAGTAAAAAGTGGTGCATTCGGTGATATGGTGCATTCGCTGATAAGATACGTTAGGAGAAAGCGCAAAAAAATAATTTACTAGTTCACTTAACCTAAAATTTTCACCTCTCTGCTTTCGCTTGTACCCTAACAAGATTCTTTTAATGCCAAAAACCCATGATAATAGCAGGCCAACCCGATATCATCCTCAAAGACAGCCTGAAGCCAAACTGCCGCCCATCACTCCTTGCTCACTTTGCCCTGCTGCCCCGCCAACACCTCAGCCACAGCAATCAGCGCTCCCCGATCCGCACCGCGCACCCCCTCCACCTTTCCATCCGCAGTCAAAACAACTGAAGGTCTCGGCACAAGTCCCTCCACCGCCACGGGCGTGGGCTTGCCGTTCTGGAAGAACAAAAAGGTTGGCATCGATGTGACGCCATACTTCAACGCCACACTATCGACATGGTCGACATTGATCTTGGCGAAGGCAAGCTGGCCGTCGGCAGAGTGCTTGTCGGCCAACTCG
The DNA here is from genome assembly GCA_027569505.1 of Chloridium humicola. NCBI lineage: Eukaryota > Fungi > Ascomycota > Sordariomycetes > Chaetosphaeriales > Chaetosphaeriaceae > Chloridium > Chloridium humicola. Next base: position 46,492 of record JAPDFF010000056.1, on the reverse strand, counting down.
GAGAAGGTCGGCGCGATGGCGCGGCAAGGCGGGCACCAGTCGGCGTAGAAGTCGACGACCACGTGCTTGGTGGAGGCTAGTAGGGCGTCGAACTCGGCGGCATTGGCGACTTTGAACACCTTGCCGGAGGTCTCGGGGATGGGGGGCGAGGTTTCCCAGAAGAATTTCTTTGGGGTGTGTTAGTATGGGAGCAGCTTGTGCAGGTTTATGGGGGTGGGTGGGTGGCTGGGTGATGCGCTGGGCATCTTCCAGGCTCGAAAGGGTCGACTGGGGGGATTTCAGGACGACTTACGTATAGAAGGAAAACCGCAAACGCGATCCAGCAATATGTGTTAAAACCAATGTCAATCATCTTGTAGCTCTTGTGATGACGTGCGGTGAGGAGAAGTGACGTGGTGAGTTAAGGGGTTGGCCGTGAAAGAAAGAGAGTGGCGTGCTGGCCAAGGAATTTTGAAAGGTGTTAGGTTAAGCAAGCTAGGCACCTATCCACTATTTATTCATCTAACGTTAGATGCTTATCTGATCCTGCATCTAGCACGACCACCTGCCAAATGCGGCAATCTCCAAATGCTTGGCAAGTTCGAAGCGGAGCTCGAAGTTCGAAAGGAACAGTCACGAGACCGCAGAGCGCGTAGCTCTTGGGGAAATAATGGGTTAGATTGTTAAGTTGGTGGGCGATAAAAAGAGAAGTTTGCGAGCTCTGGAGTGGCTGAGAATAGTGAGTTAGGTGATGAGCAGATGGTTTGAGGTACGGATATTTCAGGGGTTCCAGTTACTGGGCCCTGATCGAGGTTCAGAGACCCGGCGGCGACGGAGTGTCGTCGGAGATGTGGGGCCGTGATGGACGTCGTCGGCGCCGGGCTGAGTCCCTTGGCTGACGATGCGGCTGGAGGGCTGGAGCCTGGAGCAACGCAAATCAACATCCCTGACCTCAAAATTCAGGGGCGGTTGACCCGTTAATTCCCAGATTGGGAAACTCAGTAAACAAACACCGAGATGTGGGGCGCGGTGCTGCTGCCTGCGACAAGGCCTTCGATTGGTCTGCTGATGCCTGCGCCCAGCGGCAAGTTCAAGACTCTTCATTTCAACTCAACACCAAACTTTGCGACCAGAGTTTTGGGTCTGCAAGATGGATGACAGTTTAGACCTCCCTATCGCCCTACGCCGGACGCGCCGGAGCCTCGCCAAGGGCTCACCGCAACGCGCCCCAGCGTCCCCCGTTGCACATACACCCAAGTCCAAGTCACGACGCGTCAGGTTCTCGGACCCTGGGTCCCAGGTTACAACCAACGATGGAACCCCAGCAACGGGCTTGACGCCCATGGTTAGACGAACGACCCTGTCCGGGAACAAAACTCCACGCCGCCGTTCTACCCCAGCCCGGCTCTTCCACCCCACCAGCGGAAGTGGTTTCCCTGATCTGAGCTCACCCGGCTCTCCGTTCAGCGGTGAAATTACGTTCCTTCCCCTCCGCCAGGTCCTCGATGGCCGTGTTAAGCGCCGGATCAGACGGAATGGCTTGAGCGAGGAGATGAACAACATTTCTACCGAGAGAAGGCGACGGGCTCAGGAGAACAAGGAAGAAGTCGACCGGCTGAAGGCGGCGTTGGCCGAGAAGGATGATGAGATTGCCAGACTGCATGATGAGACAGTTATGTTAGATACTGACCGTGTCTGGGACTTGGAACGGCAAGTTGCTGCATTGAAGAAGGAGCTGGCCGCGCATTCAGGAGTTCAGGAGGCCCCCAGCAGTCCGGTGTCCGAGTGGGCTCGGCCCATGCCAGACCCGTTCACCGATGGCTTCATCAACATGGATGTTGAAAACGACATTGACAACGATAATGACGACTTTGGCGCAAACACGATGGCGGAGTTTGTGTGCAGCACACCCACGAGGAGATTACGCACATCATTTCCAACGCCTCCATCCACGAGTCCTCCGCCACCAGAACCGCAAACCCCTTGCCGACGTGTTACAGTGCGAAGTCCCCGACGACTTGATACCAGGACTGAAATCGCTTCATGCGATGCCGAGAAACAACTGCTGGAAGAGGAGCTCGAGTCACTGCGACTTGAAGTTGGCACGCTCACGGGGGCCCTCGAGACATACTCCAGCCTGGCATCTCGACTGTCAGACAAACTCTCCCCGTTTTCTCCCCGGACCCCTTCTGAAGAGACATCGACACCAGAGTCTGGCCTCGACGTCCGCCTGACCACCGTCCTCCAGTCGCTCTCGGACCGCTCCGCGGTTCTGGAAGAGCTAGACTCATCTCTCAAATCTCTTGGCTTCCCAGGCTCAGATGGGCTGGAAGTCGTCGACTCCCTACACAGCAGCTTCCGCACTGCTCGCCTGGCGCTGGAGTACCTGACCCCAGGGGAGCTCACTCTCCCCCTCAGCGGCTCCGGCGCGGAGATCCTGGACCTGCTGCTCAGCCGCCTACGGAATCTCGCCGACCATAACCGCGAACGGGAGGAAACCATTGAGGAGAACAGCACCACCATGGGCTTCCTCCGCGAGCAACTCAGCGCCCGCGTCGACGCAATGCATGCTCTCAGGAAAAATCTCTCACTCGCGGAGCATGATGCTCAGAGCAAAGACCGTGAGATCGCTGAGCTCAAAGTCGCCCTAGACGGCCTCACAACGGCAGCTGAGCGCTACACGACGGAAATCTCCGCACTGGAATGCCTCGTCCAGCGTCTCGAATCCGACCTCGCAACCTCCAAAGCCTCCCACACCGGAACCATCGACGAGCTCTCCGCAACCAAAGCCCTCCATGAGCAAGCCACCACCCACCTCCACCGCGCAACCACCGCCCTCAACACCACCTCCACCACCCTCGCCGAAACCACCACCGCCCTCACAACCCTCCAAACTGCCCACACCACCCTCTCCCAATCCCACACCCACCTCTCCCAAAAGCACACCACAACCCTAACCTGGCACAAAGAACAACTGACCAACCTCCTATCCCAACACACCTCCCTACTCGCAGCGCGCGACATACGCCTGACCCAACTCCGACGGGACCTCTCCCACCTCCAATCTTCTCTCACACACGCCGGGGATGAGGCGCATCGGGTACGGGTTGAGAATACACGACTGCTGAAGGAGAATGGACGGTTGGTGGGGGAGAATGGGCAGTTGATGGGGGAGGTGGAGCAGGGGAGGAGGTTGGTGAGGGAGAAGGATGAGGCGGTGGAGAGGGGGAGGAAGAGGGTGGAGGTTGAAAGGGAGCGGGTGAGGGAGGTGGTGAGGGGGATGAGGGGGGAGTTGGAGAGGGTGGTGAGGATGGGGGAAGGGTTTTTGAGGGGGTTTGAGGAGGTGGAGGAGGATGAGGAGAATGGGGAGGGGTTGGGGCATGGGGAGAAGGTGGGCAAGGGGGAGGGTGGGGAAGAGGTAGATGAGGAGGAGCAGGAAGAGCGGGAGCAGCAAAGGGAGGAGACACAGCCGGGTGAGGAGGTTGAGGAGGACGGGGAGGAAGAGGAGGCGGGGAGCACACAAGACACGGAGGAAAAGACGCCTGTCAAGAGAAGCGCTTGCGCCATGAGCATGGGCGGTGGGCTGCTGGCTGAGGAGATGCGGGGGAGGAAGAGGAGGCGGTTTGACAGCGGGCTGGGGTTTTTGGATGAGGAGGAGGTTGATGAGGGTCTCTAAGGCTTTCCTGGGTATCTTGGCATTTTCATTTGTCTGCATCAACACTTGGCGTTGGTCACCTGCACCTGTTTGTCTGTCCCTTGTGTTCTTTGTTAGTGGAGTTGGTTCTGACTATTTGTATCCCATTGTGTGAAGTACAAATCTACAAATCCCAAACACAGTGTCCTCATATCTCATAAAACCCCCCATTACCCCCAATTTCTTCCACTGCATCTGAGCTAACAGATCCCAAGCTACTCGTCGAGCCACAATAAAGGCTGAAAGCTCCATCACTCAGCTGACGCCGGATCAGCGACCGGGGCAGCCGCATCCCTCCTCTCACCTTGTCGACGGGCGCGCCCGCCTGCGGCGAGCATTCATCCAAACAACCTTGACCACCGGATACAGAATCACGGACTCGCCATACCCCTCAGCATCCTCATCCGTGCTTTCCTCGCCAACTTTCGGGCCCCCGAGGAGCGGGACCCTAGACCGGAATTCGCCCTTGCGCTCGGCCCACCTATCTTTAGCACGCTCAACGATGACGTTGAAGTCGCTCCCGGTAGGCCCCCAGCCCTTGAAGTCGAGCAGGCGCTTGAGCATCGGACCACCGCGGAGGTCCACAAACGACCTGAAAGGCTCGCAGAAGACACCAAACAGCCCAGACTGCGCGGCCTCCTCGTCAGTCATCGACATCCAGATCTCCTCCATGATGATCGGCCACTCCTTCTGGGTGATGCCGGTGAAGTGAGCGGGCTGAAACTCGCCGCGGCTGTTGACCGTGCCTTTGGAGTTCTCCACCTGATCCCTCAACTTGGTGGGGACGGGATATTGGGCACACTCTTTGGCCAGCGAAACGCCGACCAGCTCCTTGGTGTCAGACTTGCCAGCGGGGCAGACCATGGCGCGGCACACCTTCTCCCAAATGTGGCGGTAGACGCCAAACATGTCGCAGTCGACGAACAAGTAATCGGTGCGAGGATCAAACCAGCTGTATTGACCTAGCCAGTCGTACTCGGTGTCGCTAGGATCTTGGACGTGGCGGCGATGCGAGAACACCACGCGGCGCGACTCGCTGCAGACTTTCAGCAGATGGGGGGGACGCCCAAGCGTGTGCCTCTCAAGTTCGTAGGGGTCACGGTCGGGGCTGGGGTTGGGAAAGTGACGCCTGTGGCCGAGAACGATGACGGTCATGGGGATGATGCGGATGGGGAGGCAGAGCTCCCAGATGGCGATGCGGAGCTCAGTCGGAAGGAGGGGAAAGAGGTGGAAGGTCGTTAGAGGGGCGGTAGAGGGCTTTTTGCCGTCAGTGTCGTCACCGTCATCGGCCAGCTTGTCAGCGTCGCCGGTCATGTTATTGCCGTCGGTCGGCTTGTCGGAACCGGCAGGCTCGTCGGCACCGTCGGGCATGGTGTCACCGTTGGTGGACTTGTCGCCGTCGGACTTGTCGGTGCCCTCAGATTTCTTGTCACCGCCGGGCATGTCGTCGCCGTTGGCGGGCTTGTCGGCCGCATCATTGTCGCCGTTGACGGAGGTTTCAGCACCATTGGGCTTGCCGCCGTCGTTAGGCATGATGTTACCGTCAGCCAGGTTGTCACCGTCGGGCATGGTGGCGCCGTCAGCCGGTTTGTCAGCAATGTTGAGCTTGTCAGCGCCGTCGGACGTGTTGTCAGCGTCGGCTGTCTTCATCTTGTTGCCGTCGGTCGTCTTGTCGCCGCCAGCCTTGTCGGCGGTGGAGGCCATGGTGTCACCGTCGGCGTTGTTGTTGCCGCCAACGGTCTTGCCAGCATTGTTGGGCTTATCAGCACCGCTGAGCTTGTCGGCGCCGTCGGGCAGGTTGTCAGCGCCGGCCGGCTTGTCACCGTCGGGCATGGTGGCGCCGTCAATCAACTTGTTGCCGTTGGCCATCCTCTTGGCTTTGGCCATCTGCTTGGCTTTGGCCATCTTCTTGGCTTTGGCCATCTTCCATCCTTTGGTCATGTCGTTGGCGTTGGCCTAGTCAGTGGCGGAGGCCTTTGTCGGTGGTGGACAGAGTTGGGTGGGTGTTAGAATATTGCTATTCTATTATTGAGGGTTGGTGTTGAAGATGGACGCAACGAATGTCGTGGTGGTGGTTTATACCTATCCAAGGTTGAGCGAGTTGTGAGTCAGTTTTCAGGCTGTCGGTGGGGGATCGAAGATAAAATTGCGTCAATTACCTCAGGTCAGCAGCGTCTCGCCTTCCTCTTCTGTAGATAAACACTCCGAGGCTGATGGTTGCTTGGGTAGAACTTTCTGTTGCAACGTCGTCGACGTGGCCAGGGAGGAGTGCTGTTCCTGACCTCAGACGTCATTGCGTGTCGACCTTTGAGGGAAGAAGGGAGTGTTTCTCGTTTCTAGCCAGCTCAGGCAGTTTTCCATTTCAGCCAGTCTGTGGCCCCGCCGAGCTGTTTCCCTGACGATGCGATTCGACGATGCGATTCGACGATGCGATTTCCTTCTCATGTGATGTGACTGTCCTCCCACCTCTCACTGACACCCGACGCGGAAGGAGCTGTAAGACCCCGGAACAACCAATGCCTGCCCGGCTCGGCCGAAGTATTGTGGGGAAGCACACCCATGCATGCCATGGATGGTTTTACACTGTGTTGTGGCATGACAAGGGTGCCACAGAACCTCCATGTGTTGACAAACAACACTCTGTGATAGTCTTCGTGTGAGGTTTCAAAATGATATTTCTTGACCCTTAAAAATGGCGTCATTTCCTGCACGTTTAACGGCCGCTAACCGCATTTCGCTTAGGGGATTTCGCTTAGCATTCCGTGCCGAAGTCTCAGCCCTAAATGTGGGTTCCGAGTTCCATGACCCAAACTGCTGGGTTCGAAGTTGTAACTTCGGCAGTTCGCAATGCATGCATGGACCTAGGATGGAGACTTGTCTCTTCCCCTTTTTTTATGCCTTTTTTTTCTCCTTGTTCCTAACACAGGTGTTCTCACTTAAGAACACAGCTAACCACAGACTCTGGAAACCAGCTACCACCTGTGCAATGTGCATCTGAGCCCAGCGGTTCTCACCCTTCCCCTCTTTTACTTCTGATGCTCCAAGTCGGACCCCTCATTTGCAACAGTTGAAATTGGCAGGAGAAATAGGGCTGTTCAAGAGCAAGACTGTTGAAACGGTGATATTGAGGTACTTATTAATGCGACTATCCTCATGTCAATCAATGTCACCACAAAAGACTCCCCATCTTGGCATCATTTGTTGGCGAGGGGAACCAAAATGTTTGAAGTCCAGGTCGTCTAGAAGACAAATGCACCCACAACATTTGACCTTTCACATGAAAATAAAAGTAATGTCAGGGATCTATTGGACCAGCCTTCTTGCGTTGTGTACGATCTGTGCTGGTCCCAACCCGTCTCACGAGTGTTCCTCAAAGATTTACAGAGCTTCGTCTTTGATCTGACATCTTTACTACAGTTCTTTACTCTTCTCTCTCCTCATTGTTCCCCTTCCTCTCTACCCTCTTTGGTCTTGTCCTTGGTTTGCTTGCACATTGCGCAGGAGTCGGGCGAGAGGGGTTGAAGAGAAGCCAGCTGATGCGGAGAAGGATTTAGGTTTTTTCCCATCTAACAAGATTATCTTCCCGAAATACTTGTTCAGTCGTTGAATGCGGCAACTTACAAGAAAGAAGTCTCGGCGTTCAGCAGGAACAGGGGGGAGGGGCTTGGTACAGTGTCCAGTGACTGGTCTCTTACTGTACCTTGGATCCCTTCTTGACCCGCAACTGGCTCCTTCCAATGACCGATTTCTTCCCATATGGCAAACGCGTAAACGGGTGTGAGGTAACTTCCATTGTTCAAAGTGAACAAGCTTCTCTGAAAGTATGAATGTCTTAGTCTTTCTTGGATGTTGGAAAGACTTTCAGGCCCCTCAGCATGAGCTGAAGCGGGATCCACTTGGCTTGGCTCCAGCTGACGCACACCCCACCACCAAAATCAAAAAGTTGACGCGCCCGGCGGCCAGAGTTTCATTGTTTCCATTTCAGGTTGAGAGTCGCACCATCCAGGAGCCAGGACACACCCACCTCATCTGCGTCTGGCTCGGCTGTCTTTGGCATTCTTACCGGTCATTCCCTTTTTTGAAGCCGAATATCCTTTTTTCACCACACCTCCTGTCGCGCGTGGGTTGATTTCAATTGACCGCAAGTTCGACGCGACAACTGTCATCAAATTCATCACCACAAAATCAAGCCCCCGGCAGCCGGCCAGGAAACTGGGCTGTTCCTCAAAATGGCACCGAAAGTTGATCCCATCTTTTTGTATGGCTTCCACTTCCAAATCCAGAAGAAGCAGCTATTCAATCAGCAATGGGCCTGCGCGTTCCACACCAGCTGGTACACCGACGAGCAGCATCCCATGTGGGATTCAATCGACGACCCAAGCAAGAGGCGCGAGGTCCGGTACGGCAACAATATTGCTGTCCTTTTTTACGCGCTCCTGCATCTCCGGAAGTTTTACGGCCAGGACAGCCTGTGGACAGCCGTCGCTCGTGGCTTCAACACTAGTGCCACTGTCGCCAGGAAGACGGCCGAGATCCTCACCGAGGCCCGGAGGGAACAGCGAGGAAAGCCTTCAAAAGACACCTCCGAGACTGCCCACGCAGCCGACGACTGGATAAACTTCCTCGACAGTCGTCCGACTCATCCTCAGGGCGGTTCCAACCCCGAAGTCTTCAAGGTCGCCGAGGACTTCTTCAAGACTCAAGACAAGAGGATGCTCAACGCCGCAAGAGTGCCAACTAACTCGCGCCATTCTTCCAGCATTAATCCGAGCATTAACACGAGCCGTTTGCCCCCGAGAGGGCTGTGGGAAGAGCCCAGAATGTCTCCCGGTTTGCCTCCTTCGCCGTCGGTCAAGCTTGAGAGTCCGAGGGACGGTTGGCAGTTCGATAGATTCCGACCGATGCCACCGGCACGCAAACGTTCTGCCTCGCCCCCGGCATCGGACCGTAGCCCCAAGTTTAGGCGGACTGATCAAAATGTCCGCGACCGGCCTCCTCGACCTGACCCAGAGAGAGAGAAGGCACTCGACCACGCGCCCATAATTCGGACAACGACAAGCCCCAGGCGGTCCAGCAACGCGCAGTCAACTCAACCGCCGCCACCTGGGCCAGCTTCAACCCGGTCAACTCAAACAGCCTCCTCAGCACAATCGGGGGATTCCACCAAACCATCAAACTCAGCGCAGGCTAATCCGTCTCATGCACCGCCGCCTCGGCCCGCGCAGACAGCCAAGCCAGCTGAGACAGTCAAGCCGATGCCGCAAGCTCCATCTACTATGTCCCCGCCAAGTGCTCCTGCAGCGAGACAGGAAACCCCCAAAGCCGCTGCGCCAACCCAGGCTGGACCGGATGTCTCCGAGCTGAGAGCACGCATCGCAAGCCTAGAGAAGCAGCTCGCCGCATCCCAGGCCAAACCGGCCGTCCCGCCCTCCCACACGCCGGGCACCAGCCGGCCTCCCAGCCAGCTGCGCGAGGACATTGACGGCATGAAGAGGGACATGGCCACCGTCATGAACGCGACCAGCACCATGATGGAATCCATGCACGACATCGTCGACAGCCTCAACTCACTCCAAGACGAAGTTTCCAGCCTGACCACCCAGCAGAAACAACTCACCACCCTCCCCCAACCCAACCCAGAATCCCCCCCCGACATCCTCCAACCCCTCCAAACAATCACCACCACCCTCTCCACCCTCCGCGCCGAAATCTCCACCCTCAAACAACAACAACCCCCTCCCCAACAAGACCCCCAAAACCTCGAACCCCTCCTCCACGCCCAATCCACCCGCCTGGACGCCCTCACAGCCCAACTTCACACCCTCCAAAATCATATCGCCTCCTCCGCCCGCCAACAACACCCCTCCCAGCAACCGCAAACCCTCCGCCAAGCCATAGCGGCCGCGGAACGGGACTTGAAAGGGCATTTGGCAACGGTTCAGGCGTTTTACCACCGCATGGATGGGGCGGGGACCGCGAGCAGGGCGGTGGTGGAGAGGACGGCGGGGTTTTTGGCGGTGCTGGAGGAGGGGGTTAGGAGCGCGGGTATGGGGGGGTCGGGGGCGGGTGGGGAAGTGAATTAGGCGGGGGTTGGGGGGTGGGTGAGGGGGGTATGGGTGAGGAAGGGGAAGGGAGGGCCCGGAGGGGTGGGGGGGGGGGGGGTTGGAGGGGCTGAAGGTTAGGAAGGGGAAGATGAGCGGGGGTGGGAGGTGGGTAATTTGGAGGGGAAGGACTGGGATGGGAGGATGGATCTGTTTTAGTTACTGGGAGGCGTCGGGCTAGATTCAGATTTGGAATGGGATGTGGCGCTTGATTCATGGAAGAAGTCGATAGTTACTGGGAGGTGCCTCTGGATTCATTCAACCAAAATTTGATGAATACTTCTTACCTCACTTTTCGGGACATGGTCTGAGTGCCAACCCATGAAGAAACCAATAGAATGTCATTGTTTTGCTTCATTCTTGACCTCACGGCCACCCCAGTCTGTCAAGTTAACCTCGACAGGTTCACCTCCGCTACGAAAAACCACCAAGTGAAGGTCGCCTTCAGACTCGTTGACCAGCTGGTGCTCTGTCCACGCCGGGATGAATGCAAAGTCGCCTGGCCCCAGCTCATGTCGTTCTGGCTCCTCTTTGTCGCCCTTTGGCTGTGAGAGGAGTGTGCTGATGCCTGAGACGGAGTAAAATATGGCATCTTGGATTTTGTTTAGCAACTAAATTTGTATCTTTTTCCTTTTTGAATCCCGGTTTCGGCGGTTGGGAGAGGTTAATCTGGCTTGACACGCACCTTGCTCGCCGTGGTGGCGCACAGACGTCGAGGATTTTCGCTTCACAATGAGGACTATGACACGGGCTCGTATCTCGGGAATACAAAGGTGGAGATGCATTTTCTCACCTGTCGCACACATCCTGTCCGTTTGGTTGACCATGGCATTTCTGCTGATAACACGTACCGAAGCCTCTGGAGGTCTGTCTCGCGGTGCCTCCTGGGCGGCTTCAACTGTCCCGGCTTTCATATCTCCATCGGGTCCATTTTCAGAAGCAGGAGGTAAGATATCTGCCGCTTTTGTAACCGTAACAGACGCCGGTAGTATCATCGGCAAGATGTCCTGGATGAGCGGGAGCAAGGAGGCCATCTTGACGAGGTATCCTTCGATGCGTGGAAATTGCATCAGTTGGAGCCAGAGATCATACTGTGAGGGTACATGGGAGTTGATAAGCGGATATAGGAAAAGTCGTGGCGGTTGAGGTGAGGCGGAGCTTCAATTTCGCACTCGTAAACACCAAGAGTCTGAGAGTGCCACTTTCGGAGAGCTCCAAGATCAGAGATATCGTCGTCTTTTGTTTTGGTGGAGTTCAGCTATGATGACGGGATGACCCATGTTAGCCCCACCAGAAGAATTTGGGGAACGGAAGCTTGAAAGATTCCCACATCTTTCCGGTAATCGAGGTACTGTACCATTACAGAGGACAGGTACAGTGCGCTGAAATTCCGGGCGTTGCGCCTATCTATTATTGCAAATCGCAGGAAAAACTCCTGGGATAATATCAGTTGTTAATCTGAGTCTTGAACATGAATTGAAGGCAGTCAAGACAGAAAATGACTTTTGACCGATTAGGTAACCGGCTGTGGTTTGCCTTGAAATGGCAGCTCTGGCAGTGTCGATTCCAGGTCTCCACAGCCCAAGCTCGAGACCCCGCAGCTCCAGAAGGTCCGACCCCAAGACCTGACGACGTCCATACGAAGAAAGCCCCGTCCCCCATCACACCCTCATCCCTCATGCCGCTGGCACTGAAGTCATCAGACCAAAGCTCAGTCACAACTTCCATCTCTGAAAACTGTCAGCAACGGACAACTCCCCCAGGTTGCTTCCCTTCACAGTCTCACGTTCGACAAGAAAGAAAGAGCCGTCTTTGGATCTTCTTTGGCGCTTAGTGAGAGCAACAATGGAAAAGGAGAAGGCTACCTGCGTCCATAGCGACATCCCTTGCCATCATGAAACGCCAGACGAATGTGACGATGATCAGACAGTACTCCCACCGGGCCTGTCCATCCTGAATGATATCGCTGCAATTCGTTCCAGGTTCAAAGGCACGGATACAGATCAGTCCTGCCACCTGACCTGCGCTTGCTAACAGCGCGCATAGATATCCCAGACAATGACGCCGTCGACTACTGCGAGCTGACCGCACTGCCCGCTGAACTCATCGCCGCTATCCTCTCCTACCTCTCCCCAGTGGACCTGTGCCACATCTCTGCCACATGTCGCACCCTCTACAAGCACGCAACCGACGAGCATATCTGGCAGTCTTTTATCCAGGACAATGTCCCAGGGCAGCGCATCACCTCTCCATACCCCTGTGCCTCCTTCCGCGAGTTGTACGGAGCCCATGACCCTCGCTGGTTTGTCCCAAAGTACAAGATCTGGTTCTCCGACGTTGGTCTCCCGGGACGACTGATCTTCACCCGCTACGACCAACGTCGCGGATGCATCGAGGGCTATCAGCTTGTTGCCCACAAGACCGACAACGGCTTCCACACATGGGCGGGCAGCCAAGGCACCGTCATCTCTGCGTTCGACCCCGAAGTCAACCTCCACCTCGACAACCCCGTCCTCCGGCTCTTCGCCACACCCGGGGATATCCCGGAGACCGAAGCCACCATCATCACCTTTTCCCACCGACGCCCCGCAAGAAACCACCAAAACGCCTCCTCCTCCTCCTCCTCTTCCTCTGCCACCCCAGAGATCACCACCACCACATGGCACTCCCGCACCGTCCCCGTCGCACAAACCACCCGCTTCCAAGCTGAAATCCCCATCTCCACCTCCATCATCGGCCGCCTCAAATCCACCTTCATCCACACGCGGCACATCCCCGATTTCGAACTGGACAACCCATCCCGGCACGCCTGGCCACCCATCTCCATGCGACCCATCCTCTCGCCCTGCCTCGTGCGCGGCGTCGGCCGCGACCTCGACCCGATGCCCATCCGGGCGGGCGACACGGCGCTAACCCACGAGCAGCTATGCACGCGCACGTTCCGCATCCGCAAGTGCATGCAGCTGCCCTTCTCAACGCACAGCACCACCATGGACGAGCTGGGCTTCCGGTTCGGCCCGCTGTCGGCGCCCGCGATGGAGCTGCTGAGGGAGTCGGGCGGCGCGTCGATGGGGTCGATTGCGACAGTGCCCGTGGCGGGCGGGGATGGGACAGAGAGAATGTTGGTGAGTCTTTGTGAGGAGATTTCGACGTATGCGACGCTGGAGAAGGAGTGGTATACCCCCACGAGAGAGAAGCCGTGGAGGGGGATCTGGGTGGGGGATTATGGCGCGCATGGGTGTGAGTTTTTGTGGGTGAGGCAGGATGATGATGAGGTGCCAGTGGAGGGAGAGGGGGAGGGGGAGGGGGAGGAAGAAAGGGTTTATAGGGGCAAGCTGGAGGCTATCAAGCTCACGGGGGACGCAAATGTGCCGAGAGGGGAGTGCACGTTCGTGGCGGAGGATCTGGGACCGGGCGGGTTTGTGAGAGTCGACCAGGACGCACCTTTTGAGGGGGTCAGGGTGGTGAAGAGTCAGGGACACATCGCGGATCAAGGGTTCCGGAATGGTGAGTGTTTTCTCCCTGAGCATCCGTTTGTTTTGTTGTGTGAGTGTGTATGCTGACCGAGCGGGTGGTTGTAGACTCGTACACCGAGGGCGAGCTGATGCTGATTTCTCATGACCGGCTGGCGCACCACTGGAAGACCCTCGGCCATATCAGCTACTACCAGCGGGTAGATCTCGATCGGTTTTTGGTTCCGTGAGAAGGGCCGGCCCGGACGGGTTAAATACTGGCTGCGATGATATGTGTATGAAATGGGCAAGGTGTGGTTCAATCTTGCATATGTTGACAGGTCTTGATGAAACGTCATTTTGCAAATGTCGACCCGAGGACCTGGTAATTTCTAGGGAAATACGGACTGAAATCGCTGAGTGAAGGAGAAGGGGGGGTGGATGGCTGACAACTCAAGAGAGTTTTCTCCGAAACAAGTTTCTTCCGAAAACTACAAGATGTAATTATATTGGACCCTAGTGTGGATATATTATAATTGAGGATAGTTGCAAGGTGAGGGAGAGTGCACAACTCGCTCATCTACAAGACTCGCTTATTATGTACGTTAGTGATCTTTCTCCTGAATTCTTTCTTTTCCCACAAGGCTATAGTTCACAAGATAGCCGACCGAAAGTTCAATGATATATTTAATCAACCAACCAACCTCTATAAAAGGTAATCATCTGTTCCGTTTTTACCCCTGATGCAGAACCCCGTTCTACCCCCTGATCGCCTACGCCTTGGCCCCCTATCCCCTCAACCCCCCAAGCTTGTGGAAGCAGTTACTGAAACTGCTTGTCATAGTCGACCAGCGTGAAACGATACTTGACATCGTTGTTGTGCAGCCTCTCCACTAGAAAAGAAGTCAGTTCTGCCTACACCATCCGCATCCCCCCCCCTGGTATACTCACAAGCCTCACCGACCCCCTTCTCCCCAACCGGCACCGTCTCCACCCAACTCTTGATTTCCTTCTCAGCAGCCAACTGCAACATATCCAGCGTCTCCTGCCTACTGCCCAAATGCGCCGCACCAATCAAGCATCCGTTGGCCAGCAGCGCCATCGGCTTCACCCTCCAGCCGTCACCCTCCGGCAGGCCGACGCTGATGAACCGGCCATGGACCTTGAGCAGAGACAGGTAGGCCGAGAGGTCGAATCCGTCATCTGCAGAGGCCGTGCAGAGCAGCATGTCGAAGGTCATCTCGTGCGGCGCGTTCCACCCGGCCTCGGCCGTCGCCAGGAAGCCGGCGGCGCCCATAGCCAGCGCGTCGGCGCGCTTGGATGTGCCGCGCGAGATGGCCCAGACTTCGGCGCCCAGGGCTTTGGCAAAGAGAATGCCGAAGTGGCCGATGCCGCCGCTGGAGGGATGTATTAGCTGCTGATACTGGTGGATGGATGACTGGGGAGTGTGAAAGGGGGTGGACGTACATGCCCACGATCCCAATCTTCTTCCCTGGGCCAGCGCCGTTCCGTACAAGCGGAGAGTATGCGGTCAGACCGGCGCAGAGCATGGGCGCGACCAGCTCGGAGGAAAGAGCGTCCGGGATGGGGAAGGTGAAGTGCTCGTGTGCGCGGATGTGGGAGGAGTAGCCGCCGTGGGCGAGGGTACCGTCGGGGTAGAAGGAGTTGTAAGTATCTGTGTCAACACAAAGTTGTCAGTAACCATGTAATTAAGGACCGGGGAAAGGTAGGCTTGCCCTGCTGCTTCTTGCAATACGTCTCGTTGCCCTCCTTGCACTGCGTGCAGTCCAGGCAGGCTGAGATTTGTGCGCCGACGCCCACGCGGTCGCCCACCTTGACGGTTGTTACCTTGGGGCCAACTTTGACGGCTGTACCGACGATTTCTAAAAGGAAATATTGTCAGTCGGGTTCAGTTTCCCGCCTTTCGTTGACACCCACCATGTCCAGGAACGATGGGCCAGTTTTTGTTCCCCCAACCGCCAGTCGCTGTGTGTAAATCAGAGCCGCAGACGCCGCAGCATGTGATCTTGACATCGATGTCGTAGTCGCCAAAGGGCTTGGGTTTGAACTGTGATTGAAGTGCATTGTCAGCTACACGTCTGGCAGCCAGGGGTTCAGGGGCTCAACAGTCCGAGGGCTTCCTGTAACTCACCTCAATCCTTTGCGGCTGGTTCCATTGCTCCGCCGCTGGAATGGCAAAACCTTCAAATGTCTCGGGATACATTGTGATGATGCTGTCTGTTGTGTTGTTCTGTCGAGATCCGTCAAGTCCCTGGAGAGTGAAAGGTGACAAGGTCAAGGCGCAGTTAGAGCTAGAGATGGTGTGGTTGGAAAATGCTTCGCCTGCGGGAGTATGGTTTTATTTGGCGTTAAGTGTACAATGTCACGACCAGCTGATCCGTAAATACTGGACTGGAGGTGTTCCGCTCCAACTCCATCGCGTTGTTGCTGCCGCCTCCCCCCGTCTCGCGCCTCGGGCCTATGCGGAGCGGAGATGCCGCCTATCCCCACCCTACCCCGACATCGTTTCGCCGAGATTCTTCGTCATGGGAACACGATTCTCGACCGATATGGTCGGCTCGGTTAAGTACGGATTTTCCGGGAGAGGAAACGGTAAACTGCCCTCGGTAAAGTTCGATGCCGGTTCGGCAATGCGTCCTGCATGCAAGCTTGTTGTTTTCCGAGTCCCTGGACACCACATTCATCGTTGGCGGCGGATGGTTTCCTGGATATGGGGAATGTCAACGGATTTGTCCTACATGATGGAGAGTACGCAAGACCAGGGTGGGAATCAAAAACCCTATCATAGCTGTGGAAGAATCGGGGGTTCATACGCCTGTTGGGATATTGTGACTAGTGTGACTATTGGGACCGTCTAACACGAATCCGTGACCATGAATGAGAAGCTCAAGTGTCCTTGGTCCTTCGAGGTTGAAATACTGAAATCCTCGCTTTTGAAAGTCGCAGTTTGGCATGATGTTCTTGCATGACGACCATATAATTTAGAACTTCAACTTTTCTTATCCTTCTGAATTGACAGCCTACAATCATCACTATGCATCCTCCATCTCCTTGGCCTGCCTTACCAACTGTGTTACCGTCTCCCTGAAACTCCTATACTCCAGCCCCAAATCTGCCGCCGCCGTTTCCCCATCCACCCCATGGCTCTCATCAATCCGTTGCTCCTCCACCACCACCCTCTCCCTCGCCCACTCAAACTCCCCCACCACAACCTCCGCCGCCAGCCCATAACTAAACCTCTCCGGGCTCGCCACTAGGAACCTCTTCCCGCCCGCTTCGGGCCTCACGAGCGCCTCAACATGCGCCCTCGCCACATCCCTCACATCCACCCAAAACGGCACCCTCGCCACCGGCAACGGCCTTTCCCCGCTCGCGACCTTCCACAACATCGCATTACTCTCATTCAACCCCTCTACTCCCTGCACGGGGTGCACCACGGGCCCGAACGTCATCGGTGGGCACAAAGTAGCAATATCAAACTGCGGCTTGTGCTCGCGCACGAACTCCCACGCGGCCAGCTCGGCAAACTTCTTGCTGCCGCGGTAGGCAATCACCGCGCTGGTGGTGGGGGCAATGGATTCTTCGTAGGTGAGAGGGTTCCAGTCGGAGGCGGTGTAGGTGAAGTAGGGGAAGGGACTCGGGGAGGCGGTGCGGGAGGCGTCCATGACGGAGGCGAAGGAGGAGGTGAGCACGATGCGCCGGATGGTGGGGACGAGGGCGGCGGCGCGGAGGAGGGAGAGGACGCCGTTTATGGCGGGGAGGAGGAGTTCGCGCTCGTTGTTGGTTGTTGTGTAGGTCAGGGGCTGGAGGGGGGGTTGTGGTTAGTGAAAGGCGATTAAGGGGGTTGGGACACGGGGTGGGGAGCATACGCTGGCCGTGTGGATGACGCCGTCGACGCCCTTAACTGCTTCGTCAAAGACGTTTTCCTGCTCAAAGTCGGCGATCCGGACGAAGTCGAGCTGGCCGGCGTATTGCGGGCGGGCTTTGATCATGGCCTCGCCTTTGGCCAAGGACCGGGTTGCACCGCGGACACGGATGCCCCGAGCGAGCAGCTGGTCAACAATATGGGCGCCGATGAAGCCAGTTGCGCCGGTGACGAGAACGTATTGTCTACAGCGGCGATTATTAGAAACAACACGGGAGCAACACCACACGAGAGACACCGAATAATACATACTGTTGCCCTGCCATGGCTGTAGTATCGTCGTGGTCCTGTTGTTCGGATTCTGTGCCAATGTCCAGGGCTCAACTGGCTTGAGTAATTGGAGTTTGGAGGGAAACTGATGAAACCTTCGGGATTGAGTTCGTCAACAATCCTTCCCACGGTTTGGATATTGAGATGCCAAGCTGCCTGTTTCCTTGGACCTTGATCCAACAACATCTGAACCGGCTCCCCCCTGCCATTGTCCATCCCGCCTCCCCGCTCCGACCAAGAAACCGGGCCCAAGCCCTGTGCCGACAGCGGCGCCGCCTGCCGCCTACCCCCGCGCCGTATCGGGCCCAGCACTGGGGATCCCAGGATTTCCATGGCACTTCTTGGTCTTGGGACCGCACTAAGGATGTGCCGATCCACATGGTTCCCCAACTTGCTCTCCCCACACATCCCCCGGTGACTCCCCCATGGGGTTGGGTTACCGAAATCAGGAGAGAACACATTCCCGGAAATGCGGAGGTAAGCTGGGATAGGCGAGGCATCAGACGCACAGACAGAGAGATCGAAGTGGTTGTCAGATGACAAGCCCGACATAACCGTGACACACCGGCACTGGGCATTGGGAAGGGGCAGAGCGCTTGTACCGACTTGGCTGTTGTTGTCTCAGCCGTTTCTGGGTGAAAAAGGCACCAGTTGATGGGTATATGAAGGGCATATCCGACTTCATCTCCTGCAGACCCAAGTTCAGGGCCATCCCATTGTCTTGATCCTTCAGCATCACATCTGACAACATGGGGCTCTTCGACAACCTCAGCGGCAACTGGCTGATTGCCTGCATCACCTTGGTCAATGCGGGTAAGTCTTTACGGTTGTTGAGTCTATTATGTATGGTGTTGCTGACTCGACAGCCTCCATGTCATGGTTCGGCTACGACCAGGGCGTCTTCTCGGGTGTCTTGATCTCGTCCGACTTCAAGCGCTGGTTTCCGGAGACCAAACAGGCCAACATCTCGGGCATTACATCTAGCTGCTTCTCTGTAAGCCAGACCAGACGGGCGGGGGAACGCAAGACACGTCAACTTACACATGTGTTGCCAGCTCGGCGCCTTCTGCGGCGCCATCTTCGCCTTCACCCTCGGCGACAAGCTCGGCCGCAAGAAGACTATCTCAATCGGCCTCGTCTGCAATGCCGTCGGCGCCATTCTCCAGATTGTCTCGTGGCATCTGCCCCAGATGATTGTCGGGCGTGTCATCAACGGGTTTGGCATGGGTGCGTCCCCCGTTTCTCCCGATTGCTCCCGGGGACATCAATCAACGATATACTGACTGTTTTCCCCTCCAGGCCTCACCTCCTCGACCTGCCCCGTCTACCAAGCCGAATGTTCGCGCCCCTCCGTCCGCGGCAAACTCGTCGTGGTTCAGTCCGTCTGCAACACAGCGGCCTTCTGCCTCGCCAACTGGATGAACTACGGCCTCTTCTTCACCGGCGGCGCGCTGCAGTGGCGGTTTCCCCTCGGCTTCCAACTCCTCTTCCCCGTGGTCGTCACCATTGCCCTGCTCTTCGTCCCCGAGTCCCCGCGCTGGCTGCTCCTGCGGGACCGCCACGACGAGGCGCTGCTGGTGATCGCCCGCCTCGAGGGCAAGGGCGTGAGCATCCACGACGAGGTGGTGACGAAGGAGTTCCTGTCGATCCGCACCGCGATCCAGCAGGAGCGGGAGGACCGCGCGCCGTGGGCGGATGTGGTGGCGTTCAGGGACAAGCAGCAGAATCTGAGGCGGCTGTTGCTGAGCTGTGGAACCCAGTTCATGCAGCAGTTTTCGGGTGTGAACGCGCTGGGGTACTATCTGCCGACGCTTTTGCAGCAGAGCGTCGGGTTTGATGAGCAGATGTCGAGGCTGTTGACGGGTGTGAACGGGACGATTTATTTGCTGGCAGCGCTGTGCTGTCTTATGATTATTGATCGGTTTGGCCGGAGGAAGTGAGTGTCCCGAAGCCGGAGAGATTTGGTTTGAGGGTGATGGCGGCTGACTTGTCCAGGATGATGCTTTACGGTTCTACCACCATGGGTGCTTGCTATCTCGTCGCCTCGATGTGTCTTCGTGCCGCCCAGGTTGGGCAGGCGGACAAGAAGCAGGTGAGTTGCCTCGTTTAGGCCCAGAATTTGACGGCGAATGCTAACTCCCGCAGATGGGCAACGTCACGACGGCCATGTTCTTCCTCTACTACTTCTTCTACGGCACCAGCTTCGCCAAGGTCCCCTGGGTGTACAACTCCGAGGTCAACTCGCTCGGGTGGCGGACGCGCGGCGCTGCGGCGGCCACGGCGACCAACTGGATGGGCGGGTTCATCGTCACGCAGTTCACCAAGGTGGGCGTCGACAACCTCAAGTGGCGATTCTACCTCATGTTCGCCATTATCTGCTGGGCCTACTTCCCCGTCGTATTCTTCCTGTACCCGGAGACGTCGCGGCGCACGCTCGAGGACATGGACGAGATCTTCATCTCCAGCCCGGGCCCCGTCGTCTTCAACAAGCCCGCGCTGACGCAGCGCCGGCGCCCTCAGGCCTTCATTGATGCCGAGGAGAGGCGCATTGGCGAGGGCGCGGCCAAGGGGGTTGGCGGCGACGTGTTGGACAAGAAGGATGTCGCCAGTGTAAAGGCAGCGCACGTCGAGCGCGACAGCGGTGAGGTTTGAGTGAGATGTGGTGGAGAGGAAGGTCCTGGGATGGTGACGAAGGAGGGGGAGGAGTGGAGGATGCTGAAGTGATGTTTTGTGGCATAATAACTCGAGGTAATACGAAGCTAGAACAAATTTAAGTTTTCATCAATCACTGCATTTTGTTCAGAGTCTGGTTGACATGGAAATGGAAAGAGCTTCCAGGTCCCCATTTTCTTGGTGAAGCTCCATCCAGTTGGTGCCTAAAACCTTGGCCCGAGTCAGCAAGGACCGCCCACTGTTCCCTTGTGACTCGCTGTGCATTAGCGCCCATGCCCTGTGGACCCTCCCATTTCACGACCCTGTCCCGTTCCACTTCCTCCCCACAACCACCCACAGTCCTTGCCCGGCATCCTGCAATGATCGCTGACAGCGGCGGCCCGCCCATGGAAGCAACACGCCGCCGATGAAACCAGAGCGCCGGATCTGACCATGAGTTTCAACCGCCGTAGAGTCGCATTGGCATGTACTTTCTGCAGACACAGGTAATTTACTACCTATTTCGGCACCAGAACATCGACACAAGCAGATGCTAATTGATGGAACCGAAGAAAGCGACGCTGCGATGCCACCCGTCCCGCTTGCCACAACTGCATCGAGGCCGACGTCAACTGCCGCTACGATGACACGCCGTCGCAGCGCATCGACTCCAGTGGCGGCAGCCGCGAGATTATCGGCCGTCTGCAGGACATCGAGTCCATGCTGGAGCACCACCTGCCGAGCATCACCACCCTCGCCTCGGGCTTACAGGCCATCGCCTCTCAGTCGGCCACAGCCAGCGCCTTACCCGCCACCTCCCCGGACAGCCAGTCATCGACTCTGCAGGCCGCGCGAATTCTCTCTCAGGACCTCGCCGGCGCCGGATCCTCTCACCCATGGCCATTACCCGCCCTCGGCGTCGAGCCGCGCCCGCCATTGACCGCTGTTGCCGATCCGGAACTGGCGCCGCTCACCATTCCCGTCGGCCACAAGACGTCGTCCAACTACCTCCTCCGCCTGCCAGCAATGAAGCAGCTCATTGGCGAGTACCCTGCCGACCTGTTCTTTCTCCTCGAGTCACGGAACCCCTTGCCGCCCGAGATGCCCGCCCATCCGACTGCTGCGCCCTTGAACCCCCTGAACTCGACCGAGCTGGATAAGGATGTGCTGGACTGCCTGGTGTCTGCCTTCTTTTCGCAGGCATACCACTGCCATCCCATCCTCGACAAGGACAAGTTTTACCGCATCTACCACGTTTTTCTCGAGAACTATTATGCGGATCCCTGGAGCATTGAATCCGTGTTGTGTCTGGTGGTGTTCGCCATAGGTGCTGCGACCCTTGCTCCTCCGGGCGCCCATGGGTTTCAGGACTCCCCTCCAGGAATGACTTACATGCAGGCTGCTCTCCCGACCTTGATATCCATGTCTTCCTGGTCAGTCAGCTACAGTCTGCTGTTGCCGCAGGCATTGGTGCTTGCAAGTGTCTATTTCGCCTATATCATCCGGCCACTGCAGAGCTGGCGGTTGGTGTACTCTGCGTCGTCCCTACTTCAGTTCAAGCTGTGTCGGTAGGAACATCAGTTGCCGCTGCTCGCCTCGTAGCCCGAGACTGACTGGTACAATAGGCTATCCGCCCGTGACGGTGACCCCGCTGCCAGGGAGACCATCCTCCGTGTCTTCTGGTCGTGCTTCCTCGTCGAATGTGACCGCCTGGCTGAGCTGGAGCTGCCACAGAGCGGTCTCCAGCAACTCATCGACCAAACCAGCTTACCAGGCTTCAACACGGTCGACTCGGCCCAGTCAACCGCTTACCTGGCTGAGATATCGATCCGTCGTCTGCTCAACCGAGTGCACAATACGCTCTATCCTCAGAAGCACGGCGTTCTCGCCCTGTCTTCCACTTTGCTCACTGCCGTTGATGAGTTCTCGGCAGAAGAAATTGCCTCCGTCACATTGGTTTGCGACGAGCTCCATCGACAGCTCAACTCGTGGTACGAGTCCATCCCGGAACCCTTCCGGCCATCACTTGGGATAGAGCCCACCGGGAACGATAGAGAGACAGTATTGCGGATTCGGTACTATGCCGCAAGGCACATCATCCACCGGCCGTTCGTCCTTTTTGTCGTCACGCATGATCTGCAGCATGTGCCGGACTCCATCCTGCAGAAAACAAACATATGCATCGAGAGCTGCAGGGCATACTTGCACAACACCACTGAGATCCTGCTGAAGCAGAGCCAGTATACCTGGACGTTCTCCCTTTCGTAAGTCACTCTTCGGCCGTCATTGCTGGGCTGCACTAACAGTTTTTACAGGTCACTTGGGGCTCTTGTAATTCTCACTCTGGCATCCCGCAGTCAGGCGCTCTCGCACTTGGTGCCCGACATCGACGACCTTCAGACGTTGGCGATTAACAATGTGAAGCCCTGGGCGTACCGCGGCTCGAGTCTCGAGATGGTTGTCTCCATCATGGAGGAGATGCAGAGGAAGCACCGGCTCTTGCTGGCCTGTATTTGAGCGGGACTGATATGGAATATGCTACCCGAACACAGCCTGATGAACGCCATGACCGATCCTAAGCCAAACCAACAACCACAGCCCCCAAGGAGCTTACAACTCGCCGCCCGTGGGCTGCGCCATAATCTGCTGGCCGATATCACTGCGCCAGAAGCTGCCATCCGGATATGTGTACTTCTCGAGTGCCTCCTCGGTATACCCGATGCTGTACCCAGGGTCCAGCGGTGTCACATAATGCGCGTCCACAATCTGCGACGGATGCCGCAGGTTCTCGCGGTGGCTGTCGGCAAACTCAAGCATCGAGCGCTTGGCGCTGATGGCCACGTAGTCGATCAGACTCAGGTGCGACGTGAGCTCCGTCAGGCCCATGGCACCGTTGTGCGGAACGCACGGCACGTTGAACTTGAGCGCCATGAGCATGACCGCCAGGCACTCGTTGACACTGCCTAGCCGGACCGCGTCGATCTGGGCGACATCGGTGGCTTCCGCTTGGAGGAGTTGCTTAAAGGTGACGCGGTTCTGGGCGGCTTCACCGGTCGCCACGCCCACACCGTAGGGCTTGAGGGCTTTGCGGATTGCCGCGTGGCCGAGGACGTCATCGGGGTTGGTGGGTTCTGAGAACAGCGTTAGGCGGGTTGGAGGGATGAGAGAGGGAAGACCGGGACTCACCCTCGATGAACACTGGCTTGAACTCGACCAAGTGCTTCATGTACTCGATCGCCTCGGGCACGCTCCAGACCTGCCAAAGTCAGCAACTCTTCGCCCCGCAAAACCACAAAGGCCACTGACCTGGTTGGCATCAATCATGATCTGATATCCCTTATCATACCCCAACACATCCCTCACCGCCTTCAGCCTCTCCCGGTCCGCCTCCAGGCTCGTCCCAACCTTGAACTTGAACACCGTGAACCCCTGCGCAATCGTCTCCTCCAGCACCTCCCTCATCTTCTGCCCGCTAAACGCCAACCACCCGGGACTCGTCGAGTACGCCGGCACCGCCCGATTCTCCAACGCCTCCTTCATCCTCTGTTCCTTCCCCGCCTGCGTCCTGCGCAGCATTTCCACCGCCTCCTCGGGCGTCACCGCATCGGTGATGTATCTAAAATCAACACACCTTACCACCTCCTCGGGCGTCATGTCGCACACGATGCGCCACACGGGTTTTGCCAGGATCTTGCCCCACAGGTCCCACACCGCGTTGAGGACGCCTGCCACGGCAAGGTGTGTGACGGACTTTTCGGGGCCGATCCACCGGTACTGCGAGTCGGAGACCATGTACCGCCAGGTCTTGCCCATGTCGCGCGTGAGGGTGGACATGGATTTGTTGACGACGCGCTGCGCGAAGATGGTGAGGGCCGCGCAGATCAGTTCGGAGCCGCGGCCGTTGGAGAAGGCCTGTGCAACAGACATTGTTAGCTGGGTGGAGGGTTGGAGGGGGGAATGAAGACGCACGATGCCCTCGCCTACGAGGCCTGGGTGGTTTGTTTGCAGGCGCACGTAGGGGTGCGAGCCGTTGGTGCCGACGTGCATTGCATCGGAGCCGACGCCGTCCAGGCTGGTTGGGAAGCGCAGGTCGGTGACGGTGAAGCCGGTGATTTCGACATTGTCGATGGTGATGGGGTCGGAAGAGAGGGAGCCCATGGTGGTGGTTGTGTGTAGGGTTGCGGGGGAACTGGCAGTCTCGATGAATGGCTGACTGAACAGATGGCAGCGACTTGAGGTTGGTCAGGGTCTCGTCACAGTCTTCAGTGAGGACGTCAAGAAGGGCAAAAGCGGAAGACTTTTGTACAACAACCAGCGGGCTTTCGGGCATGGCCTTCGCGGATGAAGGAGGACCCGGGTAGTCGGCTTCCACTCGTTCCTCGATCTCCTTTGGCCTCGGCCCCTGACCACCTGCAGTCTCCATCCCTCCGCTCCCGCCGCCTGCCGCCGCTGCCGGCCTGCCCCGTGGGGAGCTGCGTATCACCAGGAGTCCATCCTTCCTGGGTTCAAGTTCAGCATCCACCTGTCCCACCATCCCCACAGCTCACATCCCCTGGCAGCATTAGCGGCTCAGGGTGTCCGCGTGGCTCGTGGGGCGATGAACACGGGCCTTGGCTGCTTATCCCCGAGGCGGGGCGGCTGCCGCCTTTCCCCGTGCCGAGTGCCGCCTCCGCCCGTTGCGGGCCCGCTCCAGGTTAACGCCGGCCGTTCCGCCTTTCCCCGTCGGCAGCGGCTCAGCGGCATCAATGGCATCTGAGGCGCACGGTGGATGGATGGGCTGACGATCTCGCAGCTCGAGGCTCATCACGCGCGAACTTGTTGGAAATGGTTGGGGTCACGATGTCAGCGGATCCTGGCAAGGGGAAGGCCCCGGGAAATAACCTCCCGCGGCCTGCCGTCGTCTTCGCCGGCAGCGTTCGTCCCTATCTCAAGCTTCAAACTCATCACTTCAAACTCATCATCCATTAACCATAAAACTTCCTCGGCTTGAAGACTCTCACCACAACACCTCTCTCTTGCTGTATTCATCTTGCCACTACTCTAACTCCAACCCAACCCTCGGCCTCACGATGGCACAACAACAACCATCCCCTGCCCCGGCGGCGCCCTCCCCCTCCTCGCCACCACTCCCCCTCGCCCAAGGCATCTGGGCCCCAACCCAGGTTTTCTTCCACCCCTCCCCCCCCTTCGACCTGGACCTCCACACCATCGCCCACCACGCCGTGCGCCTCGCCCGCGCCGGCATCGCCGGCCTCGTCACGAACGGCTCCAACGGCGAAGCCGTGCACCTGTCCCGCTCCGAGCGCGCCGCCGTCACCCGCGCCACGCGTACCGCCCTCGACGACGCAGGCTTCGCCCACGTCCCTGTTATGTCCGGCGCGTCAGACCAGTCCGTGCGCGGCACACTGGAGCTTATCAAGGATGCGAAGGAGGCTGGGGCAAGCGCGGCGCTGGTGTTGTGTGCAAGCTTTTATGGGTGGGCGATGAAGGATGGGAAGGCGGTGGAGGGGTTCTTTTGGGAGGTTGCGGAGGGGAGTGTGCTACCGGTGGTGGTGTATAATTACCCTGCGGCGGTGGGGGGATTGGATTTGGATTCGGACTTGTTGGTGCGGTTGGCGATGCATGAGAGGATTGTTGGGACGAAGTTTACATGTGGGAATATTGGGAAGTTGGCGAGGGTTGTGAGGGAGACGGAGGGGAGAGCGGGGTACAGGTGTTTTTCGGGCGTTGCGGATGCTGTTACGCCCGCGTTGGCGGTTGGCGGGCATGGGGGGATTGTTGGGGCGGCCAATGTCTTTCCGAGGGCTTGTGTTCAAGTGTACAGGCTGTGGTTGGAAGGAAAGTGGGAAGAGGCCAGGGAGGTGCAGCAGATGCTTGCCAGGGCGGACTGGGCGATGACAAAGCGGGCGATTCCGGGCTTCAAGAGTGTGTTGCGGAAGTGGCATGAGTATGGAGGGCTGCCGAGGTTGCCGGTGCTGCCACTGGAGCGCGATGAAGAGGAGAGGCTGTTCAGGGAAGTTGAGGAGATGATGAAGTTTGAAGAGACGCTGGAGGATTTTGGGAGGGCGGGACAGTCATAAATCAAAAGATCTTAGTTATGAGTTGCCATGGAAAGACAGTTCTCAAATTTGATCTGGCCAAGGTGAAAGAGTCTGTGAGGAAAAGAAGTTTACACTTGAGGAATGACAGCAGTGGAAGCACCGTCTCCTTGGTATCTCATGAGCTCACGTAGACCTCATTCAAGTCTAGAGTTTAATATGTCTCATTACAGTCTAATATCAAACTGTATAAACGAAGTAAAATGGGGGATACCTTCCGGACTCCGTCGCCGGCGCCGTTTATAGTGTCGAACCGCAGGGGACAACAAGCCACCGCTGAGTTGGCGCATATCTAGATACCCCTCTTCTATCTGCGTGGCCCAGCGCAGCCAGAGATTTTTCCTGAACCAACCAACAACATCAGAAACAGCTGAACAACCCTTTGAGTTCCATCCTGGTGGTGATATTTGGTGCTGAATCAATTGCTTCATTCCCCGCGCAGTGGTGCGACATATAGTCGTTTATAGAGGCGGACCCGGTCTGGGAACGTGAACGTATTCTCGTCTGGCAAAACACCGGGCAAGCGGTGGGTCGGGTGTGCTGAGTTAGCAACCGATCACCAAGATCTTGCATTTTGGAACAACGGCATATCGGTATTGCATTCTCGCAGACAGACTAGACAGGCTAGTTGAAACCGCTTCTCAATCGCATCCCACGCTTTCCTTTCCCCCATTGGTGTTCACAACCATAAGCGAGGGCTAGCTGCAGCGTGGCGCTATTGTCTTTTTTTAGCGAGCTTCATTGTTGTCGACAGCTACGTGGACACACAGCGCTTCTCACCGTTACCCCTCCTCATCAAATTCTGAAGTTCATTCATAACATGTATTTTCCAGCGTGGGAGGTCGAATATTATTTTTAGCTGATCAATCCCCTGTCTGTCTCGAAGTTTCAACAACCACCACAATGTCGCAGCACATGGTTCACTTGCCAGGGGCGCACGACCCCAGTCTGCCCATCGTCTTCGCCACCGCTGGCCCGCTGGAAGCCGACGACGACATTGACATGGAGGATGACGACTCGGGGATTGATGCCGAGGGATCCGAGTACAGCTCCACGTCGTCCCTGACTCCCAGCCTTCGTCGCCATCGCATGATTTCTAACAGGGAGTATCACTGCAACAACCCTGAGTACTGGTGTGTTCCCGGCGGTGCACGTGGTGATCAGCGGCTGATACATGGGTGGTTGATATGTGCCTAGGTGTCCGGGAGATGCAAAACACCAAAGATATATGGAGAAAATGTAGCACCTTTCTCTCCTACTGCGGCTGACTGGGTTGCCAATGCTGACCCAGCCAGACACGACATTTCGCTTAGGATACTAGACGGCAAACTCTATCTTGCGCCGCTGGACGGCAGCATCGTGCGCCGTGCTTTAGATATTGGTACCGGATTTGGTATGTCCCATCCTCCACACAACTTATGTCATTAACCCAACTTCTTCTAACCATAACAGGCCACTGGGCGATGTAATCTGACTGCCCCCTCCCACCACCCAGCCCACACACCACCACACCACACCACACCCTCTCCCTCACACTAACACCTTACCCTTGCTAGAGAGTTCGCCGACCTGCACCCTAACATCGAAGTAATCGGCACGGACCTCTCCCCCATCCAATCCTGCTGGGTCCCCAGCAACCTCAGCTTCCAGCTCGACGACGCGACGCGGCCCTGGACGTTCGAGGACGAATCTGTCGACTACGTGCATATGCGCTACCTGTACGGCTCCATCCCCGACTGGGACGAGCTGTTCCGCCAGGCGTACCAGGTGCTGAAGCCTGGCGGGTATGTGGAAACGTTTGAGACGGAGGCGCTGTTCTTTGCCGAGGACGGGTCGATGGATGGGAATCTGGCGTTGAATCTGTGGGGGGAGATGTTTAAGGTTGCCGGGAGGAGGATGGGTAGGAGTTTCCATGTGGTGAGCGAGGATTTGCAGAGAAAGGGGTTGGAGGCTGCGGGGTTTGGGGAGCTCGTGCAGCATGACTTCAAGGTGGGTGGTTGGAGGGTGGGTTTTGGGGGGTTGTATGCTGATGTTGGTGTTTTGTCCCAGTGCCCTATCTCGCCATGGTCGTATGACCCGTCAGACCCACGGCCAAGATGGCTTGGTCAAGTCTATCGTGATGCGCTGGACCAGGATGTGGAGGGTTTGTTCTTCCCGAGCGAGAGGGCACGTATTCCACGGTACTGGTACAGACCGACTGACAATTGTACAACAGGCCTAGTGATGTTCATTCTTCATGAGGTTATGGAGCGCCAGTGGACTCTCGGCGAGATCAACGCCTATATCAATGAACTAAAGGACGCCTTACGAGACGAACGGATACACGCTGTGTGTCGGATGCGGTCCATCTACGCGCAAAAACCGTTGACTAGTAATGGATTCCAACATTAGTATGCTACGATACTATGGAGATCCCAGCAGTGAAAGGGGCGGTTCTATGTATTTGCTCTAAAAGCTTTGTTAATTTGGCAAGTAACTATTGATTGCTGACTGAGTTTGACAGATGAGAATCTTGCACCGCCGGCGCCATCTAACAGATGCGCGGCGCTGTTCTGGCTTGAGACGATTTGACTATCAAGTCCCAATAAGAAGAGAAAGAGGTACGGAGCTTCCTCTTGCACCGACCGTCGCTTGATACTGATGCTTGCTTTCCTCAACATCAGACATTATAACAGGGGAGTGTGAACAAAGAATTGCATGGGAGCAGCTTATCTACGAGCCAGGCGGAATTAAGACTACTGCCAAGTACAATAACTACCCAAGGTTGTGTTATTTCAGCACGAGAGCGGCCATCGATACGCCAGAGAATGACATATCAGACACCACGCCTCATCCTTTCTGAACCTAGCATATCATCCCAATGGGTAACTAGCACATGTTTGTAGTCAAAAGCCCAGACAGACCTAAAGTGGCCAAGAGTTCTATGGCAGTATTATTAAATGTACAATGCTCCAACGCTAAAATATACCCAAAGCTCCACGCCATGCATACCAAACTTTCTCCTGTAACAAAAGAACAAAAAAAAGCAAGACAGCACTTGCTCACCCCCAACCCCACACCAAAACTTAAGCCCCCCTCACTTGCCCCCCTCCACCTTCGCCGCCGTGGGCGGCACAGCCCCCTGCCTCCTCATCCCCTCCAGCACCTCCTCTGCCTCTTTCCTAAACCCACACCCGTACGTCTCCCCCGTCGCCCACGCAACCCCCTTCCCCTCGCCATTCTCCACGCACCCCGGACAAATCTTGACCCGATGCCACGCCGTCGCCAGGTTCCCGCGCACATTGTATATCCCGCGATGGCTCTCGGGCTGGGTATTATACGCGTCATCAGTAGCCTTGACGACTAGCGTAGTGCAGTGCCGCGGGCGGGCGGTGGTGTGGCAGTTTCTTTCTGGAGTGGGGCCGTCTGTGGTGTCTGATGGGGATGAAGAGGGGAGGGTGAGGGTAGGGAGTTTGCCGACGTAGCGCCAGCGTTTCCAGGACCAGGTCTTGTTGCCGAGGCAGGCGCCTGGGGTGGCGCAGTCGTCGACGAGCTCGGCTTGGTCCCATGTCTTGCCGCCGTCGAGGGAGACGTCGACGCGGGTGATGGCGCGGCCGCCACCGGAGTAGGCGTAGCCTTGCAGGGCGACGGGTTCGTCGGCGGGGGTGGAGGGGGGGCAGGGGGATTCAGGGATGGAAGAGGCGGATTTGGGGGTGAAGCCGACTTTTTGCGGGACGGCGGCCATGTCGAGGATTTTGCTGCCGTGGGAGGTCTTGGTGTCGTGAGTGGTGGTGCCCATCCAGGGGACGCGGCCGCGGCGCACGCAGTCGCCGACCCAGACGCCAGTGATGGCGCTGGTGACGGGCATTTCTTGGATGGAGACGGCGCGGTCCCAGTCTGGGTTGGCGCCCTCGTTGGGTCCGAAGGATTTGTAGTCGCGGCGCTGCCATTGGCTGTGGCTTTCTTCGTCAGATATGACGATCTTGCTGAGCCATTTGACTGAGCGCGCGGCGACGTGGCCGGGGACGACAGCGCGGAGGGGGAAGCCGTGGTCGCGAGGCAGGGTCTCGCCGTTCATCCCAAAGGCCAGGAGGACATCCCCGCGTGGGTCAAGGGCCTTGGCGAGAGGGATGGAGGCACCGTAGGCTTCGAGGCCAGTGAATTGCACATGCATCTGGTTGGCGTCAACATGCTCGTCGTCGGGAGTAGCAGAATTCCCTTCACGAGTTGGTGCGGTGGTATCGAGGACCTTAAGCCCAGCATCGGCGAGAATGTCTGACAGCCGGACCCCTTCCCATTCAGCATTGCTGATAGCTCCCACTCCCCACTGCAGACCATTCGTCTTGCCAGCGTGTCTCGTCATGTCATTCCGCCTGTTGCCGCTGCATTGCAGCACAGCCGTCACCCTGTGTAATGGGAATTTGGCCTTGAGATCCGCCAGAGTGTAATTCTTGATATCGCCGTCCGGGAGTTCAATGGCCAGGACATGCTTCTCTGCTTCTTCCACGGTTGGCACCCACATATGGTGCCGGACATAGAACATCTCATTGGGCGTTTGAAAAGTGCGGTCCAGTTCCTCGTTTGGTGGTTCTGCGTTCCGAGGCTTGGCGGTGTGCGTGATGAGCCGGGGATCGCGGACCGGGTCGGTGACAAAGGGGTCCTCAATGGTGTCCGCTGGTGGCAGCCCATCCGGTCCAAGGTCGGCAACATGAATAAACCCAACCAAATATTGCTGCAGAATGTCCCGCACGTATTGCGTCTTGTGGATGGTAAAAATATTCCAGTACGGCTCGATGCTAGCGCCAGCGGCGCGCAGGATCACATCACCGCCGGGGTGCGCTGCCACCCATTCCGTAATATTGTAGACCTTGTCTTCAAAGATCACCCATGGTTCGGGTGAAGAGGCGTCATGCTTCCGGATGTCTACTAATCGATATCGTGGGAGAGAGGGATCGCGGTCGTCAGTCGCGGGACTCGGAGGCGCGGTCTTCGATTTCGGGCTGTCTTCGTGGAGCTGCGAGTAGGCGAAGAGCGAGGCGAGAAGCCCACCGCCAACCAGGAAACCCAACGGCGCGGCTCGCGCAGTGAGGACCGACCGTTGTGGCCCCGCCGCAGATGTCTTCGGTGCGTCTTTCGAAGCGCGACGAGGCGTCGTGTGTAAGCTGCGCGGCCGTAGCCTACAGGACCGGCAGGTTGTCAAGTCGGCGGCATCGCGTCTGCCGATCTGGCTAAGGAGGTTGGTCGCGAAGCGTTTGGGGGTTCGTGTGGCCATTGAATCTGCTGGGCAAAGGGGTCAGCTGGCGGAGAGTAGCTGTTGAAGACAGCCTGTTTGTACCTTCACCTTCTTCCTCCCAAGCCCTTTATTATGCCCAAAATCCCTCCGTCTCGGGAGATGTCTCAGTCAGAACTCCGATTTGACCGACGATGTTGCCAGGGCGGTTGAGGACAGCAAACAGCAGCTTCGTGTTGCACAGGTCTCGGTGAGACACAAGCTGAGAGACCTGGAGACAGACACGTCGGCCGGATGTCAGGGATCGTTCGCGTTGTCGCACAAGGGGATTTGTTGTTGATCCAAGATCCTCCAAACCTCCTGAGAACCCTCACCGCCAAACTTGAAGAAAGGAGAAGCTGGCACCATGATTCAGGTTCGGGCAAGCAACAGCCACAATCAATGACTGACCTGCCCTGGCTGGGCCCTGACTGACCAGGAAGGAGCTCAACTCGAGCTGGAAATGTGTCAAGGACCAGGCGAAGCTGGCCGATGCTTGCCGCCACGGCAATCGGGGTGGATCTCGTTACGTCAGGTCCAGGCATGCTGCTGCGGCAATTGGCCAGAGCTCCAGCGTTGAATTGGCTCGTGACCGCGTTTTATGGGAGCTTCCAGGTTGTCTTTGGTGAACCGCCGACGTCCGCCGACTTCCGTCAACTTTCTCCGGCCCGGGTCTGGTGTTTCTTCGGCCCGCTCACGGCATCGGGCCGGGCAGTCCAACGGCTTGGTTTCGCAATGGCGGCAGCTGAAGACTCATCGTTGGGTCGAGCACGCAATTTGAGACGATGGCGCAATTGGGTGGAAAATGACGGGAATTTCTCTACCGACGAAGAAGCCAGGAACCAAGAACGCCTAAGCAGAACAGAGCGGACAGACACACTTTATACACAAACGACCTTTCCAAGGGACCTTCCCCACCAATCAACAACCGCTCACTCACTCACTCATCTCTTCCCCTCCCTCCACTGTCACCCATTCCTCCCTCTCCTTCTCCTCCCCGCTCTTCTCCCCCTCTTCCCCCATCTCCACGTCCGTCTCCCCCTCCTTTCCCTCCTCCTCCTCCTCCTCATCACTCCCCCCCTCACCCAAATCCAAATCCCTCCCCCACCCCAACCCAAGCGCCTTATACCTCCCCCTCATCACATCCCCCAACCTCCGTCTCTCCTCCTCCCTCAACGGACTCTCCTCCCGCATCGGACTTCCCATACCCACCCCCATTCCCTCCCCCCCCTCCTCCACCACCCCCTCAACATCAACAAACCTCACAGCCTTCGCCCCGGCCACCGTCGTCGCCTCCTCAAACTCCCTCGCCACCTCCTCCGGACTCGGCTCCGCCTCCGCATCCGCCTCTGCATCCGTCGGCGACACGGCGTCGGCAGAGGGCTTGTACGTCCCGCTGTCGTCGTCTACAGCGGGGACGTCAGGGACGCGTTTACCGCGGCGCGTGGTGCCGGGTTTGGTGGGGGTGTCGGAGTTCTCGGAGGAGGAAATGGACGTGGTGGTGGTGGTTTTTTTGTTGCGGGGGGTGGGCTTGGGTTTGAGTTTGGGGGTGGCTTTTTTGGCGGGGGATTTGACTTTGCCGCGGCCGCGGCCACCGCGCTTGAGGGGTTCGGGCTCCTCCTCTTCGGTGGGCCATTTCTCGGTCGGGGAGGGGGGTGGGAGGAGGCGGGAGGAGGTGGTTTTGGGTCTGGGAGGGGGTTAGTTTTTGGGGGGGAGGAGGGGACGGATGTGGTGGGGGGACTGACCGCTTGGGAGGGCTATTGTCGGCGTCTGCGTCTGCTCTGGAGCGCTTCTTGGGTGACTCGACTCCCTTGTTCGCTTCTTCACCAGTTGCGGAGCCCTTCGGGAAGTACTTCCGCGTCTTCATATCGATGGGACCCTCGGGGTCATCCTTCGGCTTGCTGGCGCACGTGGCAAGGTGCTTGATGCGCTTGTTCAAGTCCCGAATGAGCTTGTCGCCGCACCACGGGCAAAACCTGGCATTATCCCGTCCATGGTCCTTGCATACCTCCAGATGCTTCTCGCGGTAATCCTCCGGGAACGGCCCCAGCGGCAGGCTGCACCCCTCGCAAAAGGAGTGCTCATCCTCTTCCGCCTCATCGTGCTCGTGGTTCCTCGTCCCGGGGGAAACGGACCCAGGACCCCTCCCCAGCCGGTACCCGCACACCTTGCACGCCGACCAGTCCGTCTCGTCGTCCTGCACGTCGGGGTAGCAGATGTTGTCGTGGAACACCCGGTCCGAGTCCATGTGGAGCCTGTCCGCGTCCATGCGGAGCTTCTCGTGGTCACGACCGCAGCGCGCACAGAAATGCCACTTCTCCTCGCGAGCAAAGTTCACATGCCCTTTGTCGGGGAAGAGGGTCTGATCTCTGTTCGAGAGGCGACTCTGCCCCTTGGGAGTGGCGCTCTGCTGGGCTGTCTCGGGGGCGACGCTCTGCGCTTGTTTCGCGTCCGCCGTCTTGCCTCCCGGGGGCTTCCCACCCAGCGAGACCAAGAAGTCCCTGTGCTTGGTGTTGAAGTGTTCGGCGCGCTGCGCCGGCGTCCAATGCAGGTACAGCTTGTCGTCGCAGAAGTTGCACTTCTCGCTCTGACGCGTCTCGCTCTGATGAGACCCGCGCAGGTGCTGCTGCATGGCTGTTGGGTTGTTGGCGGGAAACGCGCTGCCGCAGTTGGGGTAGGGGCAGCGCTCGGTGCGGGAGAGTGCTAGGTTGCGCATGTCGTAGTGGTCGCGCTGCAGCCGGCGGACCTCGGTCGGCGTTAGGACTGAGAGAGAGACAGAAGGCGTGCTGTGGTGGCCTAGGTTGAGGAGGCTGTCGACCGGCGGCGCGTTGATCGGCACCGACAGGCCCATCTGCACGTCCAGTGGGTTGGCGTAGCTGTACTCGCGCAGCTTGTCGGCCGTGATGTTGTCGATGTGGCAGACGTTGACCCGGGGGTTCAACATCGCGCTCCGCGCTGTGATCGCCATGCTCACAGGTAAGGCGCGGTGCCTTCGCTGTTTGGGCTTTGGCTGAGGTGGGATGTAGGGCAGGAGGAGCGGGTGGCCGTGGGCATTCCATTGAAGTGGCTGTTTGTCCCCTGGCTGGAGGGTCTTCAGCTTTTCGTTGACGTCCTCGCCGTGCAGTTGCCAGTCATGGTGGTGGGTGGTTGTCGGCCAACAGTCTTGCGACAGCCCCGGGTACAGCAGCTCCTTGGGGGTCTTGTAGATGTCGCGGTACCCGAAGGGCTGGCCGTAGTCAAAATCTCCCCATTCTGGCTAACGTTAGCAGGTTTCACTACTCGAGCATCAGGTTTAACTTACGAACGACATTGCTCTTATCCATGACGTTGATGAAGATCTCCGGCTCGACAATCAGCTTCCGGATCCATTTCCACTCCTCCTCCGACGTCTCGGGAGTAATGAGGAACTTGGGCTTGCTTTCCAGCCTTGCATCATCTTTCTTTTGGCTGATGAACTTGGGGCGGCCCTGGACGATCTCGATGTTGGACGTGGCCAGATACACCCGGCGGTGCTTTCCTCTGGACCACACCCACTCAGCGAGCCTGCGAAACTCGGCCACGTCCGTGGTATCGGGGCTCCAGGTGACCGGCTTTGTGACCCCCAACATGTCGCACATGGTGTATTCCGTATAGATAGGCCGGAACGTGATGAACTGCGGGAACATCTGGAGCCCGTTCTTCAGGGGCTCGATGCCCGGCTTGGACTCCAGCAGCTGCTTCATCTTGAGCATGTGATTGACCAGAGGTCGGAACGACACCTCGAGGTCCTCAGCCCTCTCAGGCACCGGCATCAAACAGTCGGGCTTTCCCTCGGCCTGCAAGAAGGTTGCCCCGGGTAGGTATACCTCGAGGGCCGCCAGCTTGGACATTGTCGCATCAGTTATGGAGACGTCCACCAGCCTGCCGACGCGATGCCGTACAGTGAATATGTCGCCGATCTCGCTGTGTAGGAGATAGTGGTTATCGTACAATGCGCCCGCGCCGGGGAAAAAGAAGTGGAAACGGTCGCTTCCCTGGAGATCTTCCTTGTGCTCCACGCGAGTCCTGGCTGTAAGGCTGACTGGCTTGTCCTTGCTCCTTGACCATTGGGCTGTGATCTTGTCCCAATGTTGAGGGAGGAAGGCCAGGCCGCCATAGGTGCCAAAGACGGGCCCTGGTCCTTCTGTTGGCCGGCGCCTCAACTCGTAACTGGTGGTGAGGAGGTCCTGGGACTGGTCGTTGAAGGAGAACCACCCTTCCGGAATGGCTGGTTGCCCTGGGCGGCCTGGTATTTTGCCGGCGGCGAGTACTCGGCACACGCTGGCCATCCAGGGGCCGAACTGGTTTGTGTAGATAAAGTCCTTGGAATACACGGGCATCCGGAGATACGCGATGTCCGGGCGGTCCGATCTTGGGTCGTCCACCCAGTTGAGCATGACCTTCATGACGTTGTGATGCGCCATTGGCTCCCACACCCATGGGAAGGGATCAGCTGGCCCTGCGACGAAAAAGACCTTCTGTTCCATCGCGCCAATCTCACCCAAGTCGAAGTTTGAGATGCGCGCATTCAGCCACTCCAAAGCCCGCACATCATAGCTCAAGTCACCGGGACCACGGCACCAGACGGTGTTGCCGACTCCAAGAGTCTCGCTCTGGAGCATCTTCTTCCTTTCCTCGGCGGTGTACACCCGATCCTTGTCAAGCAGGTACAAGGTGTACGACACGCCGGCTCGGTTGTCGAGGCCCAGCAAGCGGTCGACGGCGTCGACAAAAGTATCGATGCTGTAGGGGTTAAACCAGACAATGCCCTGGTAGCCGTGAAGAGGGAGCCAAGTTGACCCGCCGCCGTCGAGCCAGCTCCAAAGGGCATTGTCAGAGTTGTCGACCTCTGACCATCGGCTCTCTTCTTCTTCGTCAAATCCCGCGGCGCTGTGCAGGCTGCGGTAGACGTTGTTTATCAGGGTACCGCCGCCGCGGAGTACGAGCTGGTTGTCCTCGTTGACGGTAGTGTCGTCCTCATTATCTGGTGTCTCCGCGTCTGAGTCGAGTTCCTCAACCAACCCACCCCCACGCAGATTCAGTCCTCCCACCTCCTTACTCTCCCGCTCTTTTGCATAATACTTCTCCAACTCCAGATCCGACTCTGCCAAACTCGTCAGCAATCCCATCCCAAACCATTCCCCCCCAAAAAACACCCTCAAAAAAACAAAAACCACTTACCCCTAACCCCCCCATCCCTCCCCCATCTCCTCACCCCATACCCATTCAACCACCTCAACCCTTCCACCCCCTCCCCCACCTCCCCCCCCTCATTATCATCATCACTCACATCCCCCCCGCCCTCGTCCCCACCCGCCCTAACCACCCTCCCTACCGGCGCAACCGGCAACCCAAACCACGCCAACGCCAACTTAAACCCCAAATCCCCAGTCCCCCTCCACTTTCCAAACCGTTCCGTCTTCAGCAACTCTTCATACGCCCTCCTATTGCCCCTCTGAATTCCCGCCAAAAGCGGCAGGCGCCGCGGGTCCGCGGGCGTGAGCAGCGCGCGCTCGTGGGGGGTGAATTTGGAGGACAAGATGGAGGGGATGGTTTGCGAGGGGTCGCGGAGCAGGGTGTGGAAGGCGCTGAGGGTGGTGGTAAAGGTGGGCGAGGAGGGGAGGATGGTGGGGTTGAAGCGGGTTGAGCGGGAGGGAGGAGCGTCGAAGTGGACGCGGCGGCGTTTGTTTGGGGTGGGTTGGGAGGAGAGGGGGGCGGGGCGTTTTTTGTTGGAGGGGAGGGGGGTGGTGAAGGGCCAGAAGGGCATTTTGGTGGGTTGTTGGGACGTTTGAAGAGAGACGGTGGTTACTCAGGGGCTGGTGGTCGTGGTGTTGGGTTGCGGTGTGTTGTGAACTGTGGTGTTGACTCAACAAGCCCCTGAGTTCATTGACAAATTGGGTTGTCTTTGGGCATTCGAATGAAGGACAAGGAGAAAAAGGAATAGAAGATGGGAAGACGAAGAGATGAGCCCTGCCATAAACATATCGGGCTCGGGAGACAAAGGGATCAATTGGCAATGTGCTTGACAGGGTATTCCAGACCAGCCCCGTTCCTCGCCAGTCTCGAACCTCGACCATTGTTCTTTGTTTAGAGCTCTGACGACCCCCTGGTTCCAATTGCGGCGTCAAAACAAAGCCACAGTGCAATGCAAACGGATATGCGCTCGGCAGGTGTTGATGAATGGTCAAAGAGGCTGGATTGGGATTGTGTCCGGAAATGGATGTCCGAGCTGAGCGTGTTTGCTCCCGCCCATCAACGGGTCTTCGCGGTGCAGCAAAGCGGTTGCTGCAACGTGGAATTGATCTTATATTTGGCAGGGGGGAGGGAGCCTTGTCTCATTGTTAGTTGGGTTGCTACACTTGGGCATTGTTGGGTTGTGCTGGACTGAAGCGGCATATCGCACAGATGCACATGGGCTCTGGTGATGGTGATGTGGGAAAAGAAGGTGCCGCAATCCAGACCCGTCACCTCCGACGCTGACCACTACGCACGGTAACCACTAGTATCCGTATCCCGCGGAGTTTCCCGTGTAGAATGGTTCATTACCAGATGACTGGGTGTGAAGATCGCTGCGCTGGCACCAGAAACCCCTACGATGGCCGAGGTATTGACAGAGTTCAGCG
This sequence comes from Chloridium humicola, assembly GCA_027569505.1. Taxonomy (NCBI): domain Eukaryota; kingdom Fungi; phylum Ascomycota; class Sordariomycetes; order Chaetosphaeriales; family Chaetosphaeriaceae; genus Chloridium; species Chloridium humicola. The sequence goes on along the minus strand of JAPDFF010000056.1, from coordinate 8,411 downwards.
GGACTGGTGACAGCGGCAACTCGCCATGTATTGTGACCAGCAGATCGGCAGCGGTCTCTGTCACCTATCCAGGGTTATTTTTGCGTGCTCACGGGGCGAGCTGAGATTCAGCATCAGCCTGGATGGGATCCTGACTCCTCTTGTTGGAGGAAGTCCGAGAGGGTGGGCGTCAATGTCATAATAGGACCAGCGTAGAGGAGTCAAGAAAAAAAGAGGATGGCATTTTGATATCGAGAACGAGGCAAGGAATGTTCATTGAGAAATATTCGGCCTTGCGTGCGAGCTGTCCCATCGAGTCCGCGAGGACACGAGGCCAGTTGGGATGGGAATTGGGATTAATGTCAAAGAAATTGGGTCCTGGCTCATGCTCCTCCGAGAATGGAACTTGAAAGGGAACGTTCGCCAAGACCTGGGGGTTGGGCAACTGCCTGCTGGGAAGTCCCAGCATGTTTCAGGGCAACTCCCGGCAGGTCCCGCTTTTTGGTCACCACGGAAACAAAAACATTGGCAGGCACCAAAACAGTCAACGCGCCAATCCCAGCCGAGAAATTGCAGGCAAAGGAGCCAGAGGAGGCCGATCCCGAGCCAGCAACGTCATTTCTGTCTTTTGTTTCCTTTTCGTGGTCGTTGTTTCTTCTGAACCCGCACCCGAGACCGCTCGCTCATTCCAGCAGACCGCCATCGCCAACCATCACCGCCTTTTTCCTCTCCAGTATCCAATTGTTGACCGGCACGGCGGAGAATTATTGCTTTGGCGACTTCTACCTTTTTAACCCTGATTGATCGATTGCCAGAGCCAGAGGGCGACTGGCACCCACTTGGCCAACATGGACCCCAACGCTTCCTCCATCTCCGTCGCAGGTAAACAACTCCCCCCTCCGCCTCCTACGTCGGCTCGGACGTGTCACTCACCTTGCCGGCCAAACAGTGCGCGTGCGACCCTTTACCATCCGAGAGGCTGCCCAACTGTGAGTTTCGTCCAAACACTAACTCGGCATACAACACACTGACAGGCGAACAGAGTCAGGACCGATGACAGCCCTCGCTTCCTCGGAGATGGCTCGCTGGCAGCCGCCCCCACCCCCAAACTGAGCCAGCGCGGACTCAGATCCGTAATCAAGGTTATAGATGACAGATGCCTGTGTGTAGTCATATGCCAGACGAATTAACTTGCTCCGATCTAACGCGTGGCAGGGTGTTCGATCCTCCTGAAGACAACCCCGTCCAGAAGTTCTCTCGATCCGTCGTGCCCATGGGCAAGAAAGTCAAGGACCAGGTCTTTGCCTTCGACAAAATCTTCGACCAAAATTCCAACCAGAGCGACGTTTACGAGGGCACGACGAGGGGCCTGCTGGATAGCATCCTCGACGGCTACAATGCCACGGTTTTCGCATACGGCGCTACAGGATGCGGCAAGACACACACCATTACCGGCACATCACAGCAGCCCGGCATCATCTTCCTCACTATGCAGGAGCTCTTCGAGAAGATTCAGGACCGCAGCGACGAGAAGACCACCGAGGTCTCCCTCTCTTATCTTGAGATCTACAATGAGACAATCCGCGACCTGCTGGTTCCCGGAGGCAGCAAGCAGGGCCTGATGTTGCGCGAGGATTCGAACCAGGCTGTTACCGTTGCCGGCCTCACCAGCCACCACCCCCGAGATGTCCAGGAGGTCATGGACATGATCGTGCAGGGCAACGAGTACCGGACCGTGTCGCCGACGGCAGCCAACGCCGTTTCATCTCGCTCCCACGCAGTCCTTCAGATCAACATCGCCCAGAAGGACCGCAACGCCGATGTCAACGAGCCGCATACCATGGCCACCCTGAGCATCATTGATCTTGCCGGAAGCGAGCGCGCCAGCGCCACCAAGAACCGCGGCGAGCGTCTGCTCGAGGGCGCCAACATCAACAAGTCATTGCTGGCTCTCGGTAGCTGCATCAACGCGCTGTGCGACCCGCGCAAGAAGAACCACGTCCCGTACCGCAACAGCAAGCTCACCCGCCTGCTCAAGTTCTCGCTCGGCGGCAACTGCAAGACAGTCATGATTGTTTGCGTCAGCCCGTCCAGCGAGCATTTCGATGAGACCCAGAACACGCTGCGTTACGCCAACCGGGCAAAGAACATCCAGACCAAGGTTACGCGCAACGTCTTCAACGTTAATCGCCACGTCAAGGACTTCCTGGTCAAGATTGACGAGCAAATGGCGCTCATCAACGAGCTCAAGGCCCAACAGAAAGATGCCGAGAAGACATTCTTCGCCAAATTCCGCAAGCAGATGGACAAGCGGGAAGGCGTGGTGCGCGAAGGCATGGTGCGCTTGCGAGCTGCATATGAGAACGCGGCTACCGAGCGGCAGGAGAAGGTCAACTTCATGAAGAAACTCAAAGCCATCGAGAGGCGGATTGGTCTGCTCTCCGCTTGGATCGCGGCGTTTGACACCGTGTGCGACTCTCGTGGTGACGAGGAAATGCCTTCCAACCTGACCGCTATGCGCAAGACAGCGCACGGCATCATGATGGAACTCGAGGGCAGCAGGCACCATATCCACCTGAGGCTGGAGCGGTCGAACTGGGAGCGCGCTATGGACACGGCCCTGAACCACAGCATTTCGCAGCTTCCCACTGGTGAGGGTGTTAGTGATGGTTCTGACAGGGACAAGCTGGCCAGGGAAGCTGAAATGCTCAAGGCTGGCTTCATGCGCGATGCGTACCGGGAGGTGCTGGACCAGGATAAGGCCGGTGATGCGGCCGTCCTGCAAGTCCTGATGACCGCCCAGTTTGAGATCATCGCATCTATGTCTGACACCCTAGAGATGAGCGAGGAAGAGGCCGTCGCCCATGCCAAGACGATGATCAGCCGCCTGCTGGAAACCGGCTATTCAGCGGCGTCGCATGTTGTAAAGCCCGACGGCTCCATGATGCCCGTTGAGCTATTCCCGCCGACAAAGCGCGGCACGCCGAAGCGCAAGAAGTCGCTCAACGTTAGCCACAAGCCCGTTTCGGCACCCGTGTTCTCGGCCGCCCAGCAACAGGCGATGACCTCCCCTGCCAAGTCGTCCCCTCGGCGCCGCAAGATGGGCACCCGCATAAGCGTCTCGTTCACACCGGTGAAGAAGAAGCAGAGTGTGCGCTGGCGCGACGACGAGTCTGAGCAGGGGACTCTCGCCGACTTTGAGAAGACGCCGCAGAAGTTCTCCTCGCCTGAAGAGCCTTCACCGGAAAAGGCGCTTCCGCCTCGGCCGCCAGTGCCATCCTACCTCAACCATCTGGACTCGCCTCAAAGCTCCAGCCCAACTCTCACCCTCCCCGACGTCTCCACCCTCTCCCTTAACAAACCAAACCGCTTCCAAGCTGGCTTCCTCTCCAAATCTCGCCCGGCCAACGGCTCGCCCGTCGCACCGACCCTCTCTCTCAACCTCACCACCTCCCCCGACACCTCCGACCGCTCATCAACCCCCCTCCGCCCCCTTCCCCTCAGCCGCGCCACTAACTCCCTCTCCCCTCCTTCCCTCAACAACAGCCCCAAACCCGCCATTCCCAACAACCTCCTCACCACCCTCTCCTCAAACACCAACCCTTCCACAACCACCAACGAAAACGACCCCCCCACCAACTCATCCTCAACTCACATCCCGCGCCGCTCCCCCTCCTCCCGCCTTCCCCGCTCCTCCTACGGCTCCGCCTCCTCCGACTCGGAACAATCATCCACCCTTTCGGTCAATGGCATCGACCCCCTCAAGATCCGCTCCGCCCTGCACATCGCCAAGCGCCGCTCGCTGATGTCGGGTACGGCTGCGAGCAATGCGAAACGTATTTCTTCTGTCGGCTCCACTTCCTCCTCGGGGTCGGGGTTGTTTTCTGCGGGGGTTGGGCATAAAGTGTCGGCGAGCTATGGAGGTGGGAGCGGAAGTGGCGGGGTGGCGAGCGCGGCGAATGGGATTTCGAGGCATCGCAGGAGTAGTACTGAGAGGAGGCCCATTGCTTGTTTGTCGCCGCCTTCTGGGGGGGTGGGTGGGCATGGGGGGAGGTTTGGGAGTGGGGGTGGGGGTGGGGGTGGGGGTGGGGAGGGGAGGGTGGCGTTGACGCCGGGGCAGGCGAGGAGGATGATGATTGGGGGGAGGGGTGGTGGTGGTGGGGGGAGTCCGTCGGCGGGGAGGAATGGGATTGGGGGGGGTGGGAATGTTGGGGGCGGTAATATGAATGTTGGTGGTGGTGGGAGCGGAGGGGATGTTGATATGGGTGGGATGGGGATGGTGATGAATGGGAGTGGGAGTGGGAGTGGGAGTGGGAGTGGGAGTGGGAGTGGGAATGGGTTGGCGGGAATCGGTGGTAAGGCTAGGAGGATTACCATTGGTGCTGGTGGGAGCTTGCCGGGGATGACCACGGCTGCTCCTGTTGCTCCTCCTGGGCCGCTGAATGGGAGTGTTGGGTCCGGTGGGAGTAACACTGTGCTGAGGCCCAGGCAGAGTATGGTCTGGAGGTGAAAGAGGAAAGCTTGTGTTGGGAATCTGGCGTTTTGCATACCACCCCTGATGCCCTCACATCGACTGATGTGGCATGGGAGCATGGTGGTTGGAGTTGGGTGTTGGACAAACACAGGGACATACAGACGGTTGTGTTCATCGCCGGTTGTTATTATATTTCATCTCGTACATCATGGTCTGGTTTATGGGATAAGGGATGGGATAGCATTGGGTGTGGGTTTGGGACTCAAGACGGGTGGGATTGTTTGTGTGTGTATACCTGGCTCTTTTTTTTTTTTTTTCATGAGACTGTAAAAGTACTAGGGTTAATGTGGAACATTCTGATGACACGCATCCAAGGCAACGCTCTTGTTGAGGACTGTCGGCAGTGAGAAACATGGGAAATGATCTCCCGGCAGCAGGCAATGGTACCTCGATGGAAGGCTTCCGAAACTACGATCCAAGGTATCACAGTCCACGACACTAGAGTTTCGCAGTCGATCCAGGAGGGTCGCCATGTTGGGCAAAGTTTCTACACCACGGCGAGAATAACATTCGAAGGTTGGCTCGCTCGGTGTGTCACGACATCTTCCACACAAGATGGCTGTGTTGATGTCGTCCGGGCGGGGATGTTGATCCCGGCAGGCCGGACAATCCTCCGTCTCGGGGTCTTGACATCCGATGCCCGACATCTGGCTTCGGCCCAAGGACCATGTACATGTACTTGAGGTGTGTACTTGTTGGCCTGGACTCGGCCTCTTCCAAACCCGATCACAGACCGTGTTACACCGATCTGTTGGCCCGCTTTATGCGGCCATCGAGCTGCATCTGGGAGACCGAGCAGAAGGCCATGATTAGACCGAGTCCGACAATTGCCGCCAATGGAGAGCATCAACACTAAACTTGCTGATCACTGCGCAGAAACCGAAACAAATGCACAGAAAAGGGGTTGCCAAAGCACAAAGAAGATTGTGTTGCCTTCCAATGATGGAGAGCGCGCGGTTGCTACTGAAACTGGAGGCGGAGATGCAGACACAGGTGCCATTGTCAGAGAAAGGCCCGAGATTGTTGTGCACCGACGACGCGATTGGTCATGTAAACGCCCGAGGGACAGCAGGGGACGATCAACTCAGCCGCCGGGATTGGGTGGGCGCTTAGAAGAGGCACGTCGGAGAAAATCATGCCATGCCCACGTGGGTGTGAGATGTGGCTGCTGCCGTGTCACTCTGCCTGGGCGATCTCCAGGTTCAGGTTGTCAGAAGCGAGAGGCGAGCAGTTGTCTTGTGTCGTGGGAGTTGACAGATGGGGTCCAAGCTTTGGGCGGCTGCTGAGATGCGACCAGACCCACCCTGATGTCAGCCTGTTTGTGGGGTGACAGGGTTATGCCCAAGCCACCACCAGCCACAGAAAGCTGCCACAGCCCAAAAATGGGACCAGGCACCGCCAAGCCCGGGCAGCTCTCGTCTTGTCCACCTCCAGACGAACACCCGCAAGCCAATTGATGACCGGCCATGGCGACGCCGCCCGGCACTTGAACCACCCAACATGCGGCCGCCGATGTCTCCTCTCCTCCTGCGGCCAGCCGTATTCGAGAACGTGTGCTGGCAGTGCACACAACGCGTCCTGCGCCATGCCGACCGCACGCCAAACTCCGCGAACCTGAAGTTGTTCTCGCGCTCATTTTCCTCCAAGTCGGCCCTCCCACATTCCGCTGCCCTCCCGCGACAACGCCTTAAGCCGGCCTTCTTTCTCTCCAATTCACTTCTCGCCCGTGCCAATGGCACATCCACGGCCCCGCCGGCCGCTGCCACTTCGGCCTCGACCTCCGATCCCCAACTAGCCCGAACATCGACCGATACGGAGCTTCTTCCGCACCGCCGACGACAAGCCGCGAAACGAAATGCCGCCGCCAATGGCACACAAACAACCCCCAACAGCACAACCACCCCGCCCTTACCCCCCACAAACTCCATGGCGACCTCCCTCCCCCCGGACGCCTCCTCCCGCCTCGCCGATACCGCCGCCCAGGCGCCCGCCCACTCCTTCCGCCGGTACCTCTCGGCCCTCCTCTCCCTCTCCAAACCCCGCCTCACCGTCCTCGTCGTCCTCTCCGCCATGGTCCCCTACGCGCTCTACCCCGTCCCTGCCTTCCTCTCCTCGGGCGCCCTCGCCTCCGCCGCGCCCTCCCTCTCCCCGCTCACCCTCCTCTTCCTCACCACCGGCACCACCCTGTGCTCCGCCGCCGCTAACGCCCTCAACATGCTCTACGAGCCCGACACCGACGCCAAGATGACGCGCACCCGGACGCGGCCGCTGGTGAGGAGGCTGTTGAGTACCAGGGCGGCGGTGTTGTTTGCTGTGGGGTGTGGAGTGGGGGGTACGGCTGCCCTCTACCTCGGCGTCAACCCCACGGTCGCCTTTCTGGGCGCGCTCAACATCGCGCTGTATGCGGGTGCGTATACGCCGCTGAAGAGGATTTCGGCGGTTAATACCTGGGTTGGGGCTATTGTTGGTGGGATTCCCCCGCTGATGGGCTGGGCCGCGGCTGCGGGTGAGAGCGCCACCGGCGACGGCACCTGGCACGAGTTGCTGTTCGCGAGCGACGGGTCAAGTTTGGGGGGGTGGTTGTTTGCGGGTCTGCTGTTCGCCTGGCAGTTTCCCCATTTCATGCCGCTGTCGTGGGGCATCAGGGAGGAGTACAAGGCCGCGGGGCTGAGGATGTTGTGCTGGGTCAATCCCGCGCGGAACGCGCGTGTTGCCTTGAGGTACAGCATCGTGTTCGTGCCGCTGTGTCTGGGGCTGTGCGCTGCGGGGGTTACGGAGTGGAGTTTTGCCGTGACCAGTCTGCCGGCGAACCTGTGGCTGATCCGCGAGGCGGTCAAGTTCTGGCGGTACGAGGGCCACAAGGGCAGTGCAAGGAGCTTGTTCTGGGCAAGTGTCTGGCACTTGCCGGTTATCATGGTGCTGGCGCTGGCGCAGAAGAAGGGCATGTGGACGAGGGTGTGGAGGAGCGTGATGGGTGAGCCGGAGGAGGAGGAGGGGTTGTATGAGGATGAGGGTGAGTGGGTTGAGGACGAGGCCGCGCCCGTGGCCGGGGTTGTGGCGCCGGATCCTACTCGGAGGTGATGGAGCTGGGGTGTGGATGTGTGTATGACAAGTGATGGGACCTGGATTCGTGTACATTTATTTCTGAATCTGGGTAGTCTTGACAAATATGGGACGCTGTCAGATGATCTTCTCTTGCTGAAGCCCTGTGCCACCGCCGTCCGGGACTGAGTCAACTGGATCCGCAAACCTCGGACCAACGTTAAACGAAAGCCGTGCCAGCGCCTCACTTATTTGAGCCCTACCCTTCGGAATGATGATAACGGAATGCGGATGCTAAATACTGAGCTGATAAGATGTCAATATGCAATGCTCAAGAAAGGAAACATACAAAGAACAAGTTATGAATCATGTCTCGCCCATCTACCATGCAGGAGCCACAACAAGAAATACAAAACAACAAACGAAAAAAGAACTGGACACAGTGTGAAACTTCATTGACAAAAACACCTGACCAAATAGATGCGCCCAAATAAAAAACCTGCGGCGCAAGCAGATACCAAACCGGTCCTGTTTCAACCCAGCTTACAGTATACGTAGTATGTCTCTTAAGAATCCCCCAGAAACACACACCTCAAACTCCATGTCTCCAAAAACGCCATGCCTGCTAATTCAACACCACGCCCACCGCCCTGATGACAACGCCGTCCGTCCGCTTTTGTGCCATGGCAGAAGTCTGTCCTCCCAGTAGGTAACATGAAACGTAATGATGCTGGGGGGGGGGGGGGGGGGGGGGGGGGGGGGGGGGGGGGGGGGGGGGGGGGGGGGGGGGGGGGGGGGGGGGGGGGGGGGGGGGGGGGGGGGGGGGGGGGGGGGGGGGGGGGGGGGGGGGGGGGGG